>BSBK01004625.1:0-105000 GCA_027943335.1 Chamaecyparis obtusa | reverse complement strand
CAGAGGATCTAACTTGGAGAGTCACGAGTCAGGGTCATCCTAACCCACTGAGAATGGCTCGGTTCAGTGACCTGGATGACTTATCTAACTCACGTCGAGTTAGGGAAACACTGATTCTAATAATGTCAAGATCAATGATTTTTGGCCTCTTATGTACTATTAACAAATTTTAAGTTGAAATTCTTCTTCAGTGGGGGAATAATTTAAAGATTTCCTTCTATTTTCACCAGGTGAGGATTTTATGCAACCCATAGACCATGTCATAAGTCAGAAGTTCCCTATCAATGCTTCCACATTTTCCAAAAATCAACATAGTGCAAAGGTTTGGGAGTATATTGACTTCTATGTTGACACTTCTACCTTTGAGTTAGTTGATCTATTCAGGCCTAATTTATTCATTATAATATGTGGTAATATTTGTGAGCTGCTAAACTCTATGAACTATTCCAATCTAATTCATTGAATTCCAAAAGAATATTCTAATCAAATTGAGAGAATTCCAGTTACCAAAGGGAAGATAAAGATACAACAATATTTGCTATGAAGGTGCCACTATCTTTTGCTCTACTTTCATGCTACTTGAAATCAAGCATCTTGACACTCAGATTAGATTGGTCAATTATGTCTCACTATGAAACTGAGATCGGTCTGGTCAATTGGTGGATTTGAGAAAGGAGCTCATTGCAATTTAGAATTACCAGAGATAAAAATAGATGAAATCATAATCTATGCAATTTCTTTTCTTAGGAAGATGACATTGCAGTATCCTTTACATTATTATTCCAATTGAATCCTTTGTTTCCCAAGTATATTATACATAGCTTTACTCTTTTTTTATATTGAGTTAATAAAATAGTTTTATTGTTTGATGAACAAAAGTGGAGACAGAGATTCAAATCCTTGAGAGTTTTTGAATTTTACTGGCTTCGGTGTGGAGCCCATCAACCACTCAGCTAACTCTTTGGGACAAGGATAAACATGTCTTATTTTCCCCTGAGAGATAATACTTGACTTACAAGGCTGATAGTCATATATATTAGCTCTACAGCTCTATCAAGTGGCCTTGGGGTAGCAAGTCAGCACAATTATTTCTAGATCTCATCTCTTCAATATCTATTATCAATTATGCATTCAATTCTCAACCTTGAGCTTCAAGCAAGAGCAGCTCTCTATGATAGATGTTGGATTTTTTTAATACATCATGTGCAACAATTATTTTAGAGAGTCTACCATTAGCAAACTCTTAACTAAAACTCTTCAATAGGACCTTAGTAGGTAGAGCTCAACATGCATTAACCTAGAGAATAGGGCAAGGTACTGCTATTCGTTTGTGACTAGTAAATCTGTTTATACTTTGATTAATGAAGCAGCTCAATTACAGATCTAGGTATCTACAAACTATCAAAATATCATAGGTTAGAAGATGAGTTTATAATAATTTTATTAAAGAACAATCGTAGAGGGAACCAACAACACTACACAGTATAAAGAAATCAATAAACGAAACTAATGGCCACCAACATCAAACATAAATGAAGACTCATACTTAATCTATATCCATAAAAGAAGTCTCTTTGCAAAACCCTTGAATGATTAAATAGCATTGTCCCTCAAATACTGATTAATGGCTATTGATGCCAACTAGGGGTTTCAATCATAGAAGAAAAAATTGTTTCGGGAAAATTGGAAAACCAAAAGCATAACATTTTAAAAGAAACTAGGAAAAGATTGGAAAAACATCGGATGTGAAATAAGGATATTTGATTTTGGGAGACATTTATAAAATAAGTGTAAAATGAGTTGAAAATGATGCTTTGTATGGTAACTGCTAGCTTTTTATTTTTCTGATATTTTACTGATCTTTTCGTTATTTTGATCTGCAGTCCTAAATGAAGATTCCAACAATTGTTGAAAGTGTTGGATTGCAGAGAGATTATTGAACTATGTTTTAAGTGGTGTTGAAGGAGCTCTATATCAATTTATATTAAGTTGCAAGGTATGGAAACGAATTTAGAATTTTTATTTTGTTAAATTTAATGATTGTATATGTTTGTGCTGTTGTTTATTATGGGTATACAAATGTTAACTTTTTTAATTTATTTTTATAATCAATTTGTTTGCTAAAGTATATTTTTGCTACCATGCATAAGGTCCAAGCCTATTGGAATAACATATTATTTCCTTTAGGTCAGTCAAGCTTTAGAAACTAAAGCAACATAATAAGAAGAAAGTAAGGCTTTAGGGGTGGAAGATTTCTCATCATTTCAAAGTACTTGTAATATATCTGATTCTATCAAATTATTGTGTAGAATATTTTTAAAATTTGTAGATAAAACTTGAGCATACTGTGAGGGTCTATTATTATTATTCCCATTAAATCTGTTAAACTCAATTTTCCTTATGTTAAATATCTTTAAATTTAGATTACCTTTTCAAGTTAGCACCAAAGATTTGGATTCAATGGAATTTGCTTGAAAGCAATTTCTGCAAATAATATGCTTAATATATAAAAGTTAAAACTTAGATTATTACAGAATATTCCATTTTTTATAACTATCTTGTGAGAAATCAAGCTAGTTCTCTATTGTAATTTCACTCGCATGGCTTCTCGGGAGGAATCTTTTGTTGGGCTTGAAAATTACTAAATTATTAATTTAGCCTCAATAGAAAAATAAATTCAAAGGCTTATTAGTGCACCAAAAATAAGGTTGAAGAGAAGCATGACAACATAGTATTGTAGGAAGAAATCAAAAGTTTAAGAATGCAAATTCACTCATATTTTTTAATTCATTGAGTCATTTTAGTGCAAAAATATGAGACCACTTATTTTTAGAAGTTTTCTTCTGTGTGTACTTGTGGCCACTTCCTTTATTTTTAAATCATCATGAATTCTTTCTAGATGTTCATGTAAAAATGATGAATGCTTCAGAAAGCACTGGAATCTTCCATTTCTTCTCTTTATTTTTTTCAAATTTTACTCTTATTGTTAGTGGTTTACTAAATCTTAATCTTAATCTTATTGTGCATGATAATTGTATGGACTTTTATTTGAAGATTGCATCTAACTCTTATTATGTTATTACCATATTGTTTTATTCATCATGGTTTAGTGGTATTGACTCATTTACATGATGATTCTATGGTCTTTGCATGGAGCAACTAATTTCACATGTCACATAGTTGTATGAGTTTTAGTTTGCATTGAATTCACATGGTGTACTTCATGTGCTTATTTGTGCATCATGGTTGAGTGACATTGATTCTTGTGCATTATGATTGCATGGCTTTTTCACGAAAGGTCTAAGACACTTACGTCATTGAGTTGTATTGGTTTTATTTGAAGTTGCATCAAATTCCTATGGTGTACATAGTGTGTTTGTTTGTGGATGGAGTGACATGATTGTATGGCTTTGTTGTGAAGGTTCTAATTAAATATTTTGATTGTATGGGTTTTTTAAGGTTTCTAATGGCATATCAACAAGTTTAATGGATTTTGTTTAATAGTAGCATCAAACTCCTATGGTTTGTTTAGTCTGTGCTTGTGTATAATGAATAAATAATATTGGCTCTTATGTATCATGATTATATCACTTTTTGTATGAATAGTCTAATGATGTATGTGATATTAATTGTATGGGTTTTATTTGAAGGTTACAATGGCATAATTTTAATTTAGAGTGGGTTTTTTCAACGTCATGTCCTATTTAGATAATATGTCAAGTGACCTCAAATCTTGTACATTATGACTATATTTCTTTTTGTGAGAAAGTTCCAATAATTGATTGAATCTTATGGATTTCATTTAGAATTTGTAGGAGTATTATGCATTTTTTAAAATCTCTAATGGTATACATGTGGTTATATGAGAATGAATCGTGTGCATGATTATTATGAGTTTTATGTGAAAATATCAATGATGGATTAATTGGCTTATGAGTTTAATGTAATTTGTTCTTTACTATATATTTGAGTATTATAATGTATTATTTTTTTGTGCATTATGGTTGATAACATTGACTAAGTGTAATTGATTTATATAGCTCTTTTATAAGTGCTTGAAGAGATGTATCCTAGTGTCAGTCATGGCTTATAGTTAAATAGCATTGACTATATGGATATTGTACATTAAACTCCCATGACATGCCTAGTATTGCTATTCATGTATTGTAATTAAATGGAATTGACTCTTATATCTAATGGTTATAATGAATTATGACACATGGCATGTATTGGATTTGAAAGGTATAAATAGCATAGTATGACAATGAGTACCATTGTGTTTGTGTGAAGTTTGCATGGTGGTTGTTGTGTATAAGGGTTGAATGGAAAATGTAGCATATTATGAACAATGAGTATATCATGTTTCACTATGGTTAGAGATATTCACTAATGTGCATGATGATTATATGGCTTTTGCGTGGAGGGTCTAAGGACCTAATACTATCACATTGTAAATATTTTGTATGGGTTTTTTTGAAGTTTGCATTAAACTCTATGATGTTCCTAGTGTGCTTGTTCATGTGATGATTACATGATGAATTTATGTGTATGATTGAGAGTTTGATTCTTCTACATGATGATTGTATAGATTTTTCACAAAGGCTCTAATGAAGTATATATTTAGTTGAGTTGTATGTGTTTTTTTAAAGGTTCTAATAGCATATATAGCATACAAAAGGTTGCATCAAACTTGTATGGTGTGTTTATTGTGCTTGTTCATGGGTCCTAGTTCTAATGGAATTTGATATAGAGTTTATATGAATGTCATAGTACTGTATAAGTGTCATTGTATCTTTGTGATGCTTGCATCATTAATAGTTTGCATCAAGCTATTATGGTTTTCCTAGTTTTTTTATTCATGTGTTATAGTTAGTGACATTTGCTTGTGCATGATAGTTATATGAATTTCATGTAAAGGTTAAAAAGCCATTTAGAGATTTGATTTGTATGGGGTTGGCTTGATGACTGCATCAAACTCATATGGGGTATGTATTGTGCTTGTTTATGCATTATGATTGAGGACATCTCTCTTCTATACTATGATTCTATTTGTAGGTTTGAATGGAAATGTCATTGTTGTATGGATTTTATTTGAAAATTGTATTAAACTTATAAGGTGTTCTTTTTGTGTTTTTTCATGTGTCGTGGTTGAGTGATTAATTCTAGTCAAGATGAGTAAATGGATTTTGTGTGAAGATTATAGTGAAACTCACTCTTGTGCATGATATGATTATAGGGGTTTTGTTTGGTCAAACTTTTATGTACTTATTCTTGCATCATGATTGAGTGACATTGATTTTTAGTGGGATGATTGCATGGTTTATGTGTGATGAGTCTAGTGAAATGTCATTGAGTTGTCTTGTTTTTGTTTAAAGTTTTTATAGAACTCTTGCGGTGTACTTAGTTTGGTTTTATGGCTCTTCTGTGAAGTTTTTGATTCCATCCACTCATGTGTGATGATTAAATGAATTTTGTGTGAAGGGTATGTAGATCTTTCTACCATGATAAGGTGTGTGAACCTTAATTTTTATATTGTTCTCCAACTTATATTTTGTTCCCCTTTGTTATGTAGCAAGGTATTTTTGTGGTGGACCCCTCTTTTTAGGCTTTATGGTCAATAGAGGATGTCCACATGTTGTGCCCTTGCATTGCCTTAGGTTTTTCTTTTCATCTCTCTTCAGAATTCTCAATGTGTTGACACATGGTGGATCTCTTTCTTTTGTACTTGTCACACTTGCACCTTTCCTTTTGTAGTTTTTTTGGGTGGTCCCAACAAGAATTTAATGTGACATTTTCCTTAACTAAACTACTTTCTTGACAATGCCACCCTCTTCAATGATATTTAACTTTTAACTATAGTTTGCTAAACAACTTGTGTTTCTTCAACTTTAGTAGAGCTTGAGGAGGATAGGAGGTGGTCGCATTTACTCTGTGGCCTTGATAGCGAGCATCTTTTTTTTGGGAATAGTTTAACCCAAGGGGTTATAAATAGGGAGGTGTAGGGACTCTCGCCTCTTTTCCTCATAGACTGGAGGGTCATTGAAGAGACTTGTATTCAACATCTTTTGGATGAGAAGTAGTAGGACTAGTTGATCTTTCAAGGTTTGAGTTCCCCTTATGCATAGAAAGGTAAGGGTGTCAAATGACCCCTAGTCAAATAAAACCTCAACATGGAATCTACCTTGGGAAAGATGATTGATTTCTACTGTGATAAGTTGTATGACCCACAATTTTTTTTATATTTCACTTCAAATTATATTTTGTTTCCTTTTGTTATGCAGAAAGGCCTTTTTGTGGTGGGCCCCTCCTTTTAGGCTTTGCGGTATCTTTCTCGGTAGAGGATGTCTACATGTCGCACCCACACATTACCTCAATTATTTCCTTCCACCTCTCTTTGGAATGCCTGATGCATTAACACATAAAAAATCTCTTTCTTTTGGACCTATTGCAATCACGCCTTTCCATTTGTTGTTTTCCTTGGTGGTCCCTACAAGCATTTAATGTGACAATTTCGTTGAGTGAAAATTACTTTCTTGATGATTCCAACCTCTTCTCTTTCGTACCTATGCTTGCAAGTACTTGTCCTCTCTGCCTTTTTGAGTTGAAAGAGGCATAATTCAACAACCTCTAACCTTTGGCCATAATTTGTTGAATGACTCATGTTTGTTCAATTGGTAGTCATTTTGGAGGTTGACCCTTCAACTTTAGTGGAGTTTGAGGTGGACAAGAGGCAACTGCATTTACTCTTTAGTCTTGATAGCGAGTGTCTTGTATTTTGGAATAGTTTAATCCCAGGGGTTATAAATAGGGAGTTGAGCTCTTTTATTCTGTTGGCACTTTTCAAAATATACAAACTCTAGATTTAGATAGCAGTTTGATTTTTTTTTATCTTAGTATAATCTATTTTTTGTCCTTAATATAAACTTGTATGATCGATTATTATTCAATATTATGTGGGTTTTCTACTTGTTATACTCTATGTCACCACTTAATCTAATATGTGTTGCTATTATTCTGAAGCTTTTACAATATAACATTATTATATAAGTTGTAAGGCCATGCTCTTGACTCTTTTTATAGTTTAAGTAGTTTTATTGTACTATTTGATGTTCTTGTTGAATATTGAAGTGTTTTACCAAATATCATCATGGTGTTTCACCTCAAGTAGATTTTCTTTCATTATTTTCTTTCTTTCCCTTTTCCTCAAAATAGAAAGTAGATGAAAAGTTGACTTCTAAAATCTCTGAGGTTGTTTAGTAATGCGCAATATGAATCCCCCAATTACTAAACTCTACAAAAGCTGGTACCTTATAATGCAAATTTTAGTATCAACAATTTTTTTTCTCACAAGCTTGGTGGGACCATCCATATTTCTAGATTAGATACAAGTATATGAGCCGAAGGCCATTCACTAGGTATTACATTGCCAAGCATCTTGGATCACCACTAGTGTTAACATCCATGAACCAACCTTAACATCTGTGACCTAGCCAAGTTCATCCTCATCAATTGGAACCAAACCTTTGCCACTTCCTCCTTTAGTTATGGCCCAATGTAACTTTGTGACCTAGGATAACAATAATCCCCTCATCTTGTTAGCTACTAGCATAAAATGGGACCCCATTTCTGCTAATGCCATAAAAACCTTGCCCAAGTTCACTAGGGAAGATGAGAAAACCTTTGTGGAGCATATAATGGATGTAGCAAATACGTGTACTTTGCATCACATAACTAAGAAAAATGTTTCCCTTAAATTACTTGCAACCTCTTTTATAGGGAAAACCCAAAAGTGGTATAGGTCTTTAGATTCAAACTTTATAGGAACTTGGGACCAACTTGGTAGCCTATTTATGAGAACCTTGGAGATCGCTTTTCTTTACTCCAACAACTTATCACCATAAAGAAGTTCCCCAAGAAGCTGTGTTAGATTTTAATGCTTTCTTTCAAGATGACATGGAATACTTGTTGATGCTTATCCTCCCACAACCATGGCTTATGTATTTTATCTCAGAGTATTCAACTTCAATATAGGCTTGATCATGCAAATATTGAGAGGTACCACCTTGCTAGCTGCGTATGATTTGACAGTACAAGTTGAGAACAACCTGATAGATGTAGGAAAGCTTTCGCCCTGATTGTCTATGCCAGTGTTTCTAGAGGTTCATGATTAGACAAAGATAACCTATGCCAAGTACTTCTACCACACCCTAGTCCTTGTACATATACCCCGACATCCAAAAAATTGAGATTCTTGCCCCTTCCAACATAATGATAGTAGTGAATGACATTAAGAATTTGTTGTGCACCTTCTCTAATGATATCCTTAGTCTCAAATATTAGCAAGTTGTGCTCACTAAACCTCCATACCAGAACCACCAAGGTTCCAATGCATGAGGCCAACTTAAAAAAAAAATGGTTATCAAGGCACCAACAAAGCCAACACTTATGAGGTGTAGCCATCCAATCAACTTGTTGTGGTTCTTAGCATCTCCAACCCTTTACAAAGTGCACTGATGAGCATTAATGAAGAGCTGATGAAAATGATCTCCACTCATGGTGTTTCCCTTGTAATGTAGTACATATGCTAAGGAATTATTCTAGAGGCGACTTGCAATAGAAGGTGGCCAAGGAGAGGACCTAGGGAATGACATTGGAAAGTGGATTTTACAATTAAAAAAGGCACCATACAACATATCTTTATGGGATATTTTGGCCAATCCTAAACAAAAGACATTGCTTCAAGAAGCTCTTGAAGGAAGGGATAAAGAAGCTCGAGAAGATTTATCTAGAGAAAAAGATCAGCAAGTAGAAAAGGTGACAACTGCTACCAAAATCAATAACTAGCACACGAGTTTTGTCAATGACCAAGGAGAATGGACCCTATGGGGAAGGAGTAAGCCCATTCTATTGGCCTCATTACTAATGTCATTTTTTATGAGGACTAGGTCATGCCCCAAGTCATCAAGGACTTCATGAGTCCAAGTCAAGTGTAAGATGAGTTAGAACTATGGTCCTTATAGTTTGATGGGGCTAGAAGACTGGCTCAGGTGTTGAGATTTACATCACATCCCTAAAAGGAGAGCAAGTTGTGCATGCCTTTCACTTTCATTTCCCTTGCATAAATAACAAGGCTTAGTATGAAGGGTTAGTTCAGGGCTTGAATATTGTTAGAAAGATAGGAGTCAAACAAAGAAAAGTCTTTGGATATTTTGAGTTGGTGGTAAACCAAATTTGGAACTAGTTTATAGCCAAAAATGTTTGAATGCACTCCTACTATCATCAAGTATGGGATCTTATAGAAATATTCAAAGCCTTTAATTTTCAAGCCATCCCAAGAAACTAGAGTGTCAATGCAAACCGTTTGGCCACCATTGGTTCTCAATTTGATCTGGTGATAGAGCTTTTGATGAATAACCATGTGGTATGACTCATACTTAGATTGGGAATCTCACATAATGGGCATAATTGGCAAGTCTTCAAGAATGATCCTCAGATTGCCACATTTAACTAGTAGTTTGACAAGTTTGTAGAGTAATTTCAACCTAAGATTGAAGAAGCATATGAAAGCCAAATACTCCATCTCAGTGGCAACAAAACTCCTGAAGGGATATTTCTCTTAAGAGATTATTTGATAGTGATGATTCAAGGAATGACAAGAGAAAGTTTTCTACGAAAGGAGATTATGTTGACCTCAACCTACGTTGGGGAAGAAAGTTGAAGGTGGGAAATAATTTACCTCCAAACAAAAAACAAAGGTTGAAGGACCTATGTGACATATATGATCAAGTCATAGGATGGAGCTATGACAACCATAAAGGTTACATTCAAGATATCATCTAGCACATCATTGAGCTAGAAGGAGCGAAGCCCATTTGCTAGAAACATAGGTTAGTCAATCCAAGAATAGAGTCATTGATGGATCAAGAACTATAAAATTTAATTGACTCATGAATTATCTACCCAATCAAACACACACTAGGGTCTCAAATATAGCCCCGTGCAAGAAAAGAATGATGACATATGCCTGTGTGTTGACTTTTAGGATATGAATAAGGCATCCTTGAAGGACCACCACTCACTGCCCTTTATGGAGCAAGACTACTTTACAACAAAGTGGAGAACCTTTGCCTACGCCAAGATGTCATTTAGTCTGCCTAATGTGGGTGCCACCTTTTAGTGTGAAATGCATATTGCCTTCAAAGGTATGCCAATAAATCCATTCTCATTTGTCTTGATGACCTTATTGTATTTTCAAAACATAAGGAAGAACATTTCAATCATTTGGAGAAAGTTTTTCAAAGGTGCCAAGAGTTTGGAGTTTCTTGAAACCCCAAGAAATGTATTTTTGGTGTCCTGCAAGGGAAATTGCTTGGATACATGGTATCCAAAGGAGTTTCCATAGATACAAAAAGGATCAAAGCTATTAGTGACTTGCCCCTACCCGTAAACAAAAAAGGAGTGCAATTTTTCTTAGGGAAGGTCAACTTCATTAGCAAATTTATCTCTAAATTTGTAGGTCTGGTCAGACCAATCACCCTAATGTTGAGAAAAGGCTAATTTTTTAAAATGGACCTCAAAACATAATGCCTCTATCAAAAATTTTAAGGAAGTCAAATCATTGACACTAGTGCTAGCCAACCTAAACTTTTTGAAAGATTACACAATGTATGTCTATGGCAATGAACACAACATTGCGATTGTGTTAACTCAAAAGGACAAAGCCCTAAAGCGTGAGAATCCCATCACTTTCCACTCCAACACCCTAAAGGGATACAATGAAAACAATGTTGTGTAAAAGCAAGTCTTTGCAATTGTAAAGGGCCTCAAGAAGTTCAACTACCTTATAGTAGGTAATAAAGTCTTGGTGTATGTATCTCTTTCCAATGTAAGGGAGTATGTTATGGAAGATGAAATCATTGAAAAAGGGATAATTGGATCACCAAGATCTTAGAATATGACATTGAAGTGTGATCCACCAAAGTTATTATAGAGAGGTTTATGTGAATACATTGCATGACACAATGACCCAGAAGGCAAAAAGGAAGTCTCCGCCAATGATGGAGAAGAAACATAAGAGATGGTAATGTTCAACCAATTGGAAGAGGTAAATTCTTGGATTATAGACAAAGTATAGTTCATGTAGACCAAAAGGTACCTTTACTACCTTCCTAATTAGAATAGATGATTTTACTATTTGTGCAATGCAAGGTTCATCTTGGTAGAGGGCCTCCTCTCCAAGAGAAATTTTAATGGTGTTCTCTTGTGTTGCGTTAACAAAGTCCACGGAGAAAGGATCCTAAATGAGTTTCATAATAGTATGATTGGAAAACATTTCTCTACCAACACCACAACTCCCAAAATTTAAAAACTAGGGTATTTTTTACCAGCATTATTTTTTGATTGTCACCTTTTCTTAAGGAAATGCTCAGAGTGTTGATTCTTCAATAGAAGGAGGAAAAACTTAGTCATGCCCCTAAGCCCGATTATTGTAGATGAGCGCTTTGCACAACGAGGTATAGATTTCATTGGTATGATAAACTTGATGTCAAGTTCAGGGCACAAGTAGATCCTGACAACTAAAAATTATTTCACAAGGTGGTCAGAGGTTGTTGCCTTGAAGAATGCCATAGAGCACGAGATCCTTAACTTCCTAGAGGAGTAAGTGCTAAGGTTTGACCCTCTACAAATTATCATATCAAACAATGCAAGAGATTTCCTTGGGGCAACAATGTTAGACTTTACCTTAAAGCACAAAGTTTTCCTAAAGACCTCATCGAATTACTATCAACATGGAAATGGGTTGGCTAATCCACCAACAAGAACCTCATAAGGTTAATTAAAATAATTTGAGAAAATCATCAAAGAGATTGGCACAAACACCTCAAAGAAGCCCTCTAGGCCAAGAAGATTACCCCAAAGTAGGCTCTAAAGTCTTCCCTATATCAATTTGTATATGGAAAATAAGTGTCGGTGCTAGTATTGAAAGAAATCCCTATGTCCCAATTACTCAAGTCCTAAGAGATTGATTAAACCAATGATGTAGAGCTGAGGCAAGCCAAGTTTTTGAAGGTGTGATAAGACATAGAAAAGGCATTTGATGCACTAACCATTCACCATCAAGTGGTTAAAAATGGTTTGACAAAAGAGAGTCCAACCCGACCTTTAACGAGGGTGATTTAGTTATAAAGTTTGATGAGTGTGCTGCAAGACAAGGGCAACATCCTAAGTTTGATGCTTTATGGAAAGGACCCTTTTGTATCAACACATGTAAAGAAAGCAACTCTTTTGAGCTAGAAGATATAAAATTTAACACCTTCGAGACTCCCATTAACGGGTCTCATCTAAAACCCTTCTTTAAATGATGAAATGACAAGAAGATTTGTATATAGGTAGTGTACTTGTTGTTGTGTGCTTTTTTGTTAGCACTTTTCATGTGTTGCATTTTTTGGGATACCAATTGTCCTAGCCCCATAGTCTCTCAAATCTCTATAACACTAGAAAGGATCCATGTCATCTCTATTTCTCTAGCATTTAGTGCTCAAGGTTTTAGTTTTCAACTTGGGATGTCCTTCAAGTTTTTCCTCCCAAAAAGGCTAGAAAAGATTAGCTGCATGTCCTTTCTCATGTTGATAATATGCAACAAAAACTAAGGACCAATTATTTCAGACATATGCATGCACAAAATGTTTTATTTATAACGTGCCAACCACTTGTATCTTCAAGTTTGTGAGAAGTTTACCAGCGTAGATGAGAAAGTTTTTAGAGCAAGTTAGAAGAAGTTTTTAGTTTTCAAAGGGAAATTCCCACCAAAATTCATGGTTATAGAAGGATCAATCTCTCACTCCATGGTCAAGATTCCCTAGGCAGCCTACATGGGTGGTTTTGGAGATTCATCCTTTGCATGTGCACCCAGTCAATTGAGACATAATTCTGAGCACAGTAAACCCTTAGAGAAGGTACCTCAAAGAGATGCTTCTATGCTGCAAGATTGTGCCAATGATATTTTTTAGCCAAAGTTGTAGGAGACTCCAAATAATCTTGGGTAAGGAGCTTTGCAAAGAGTAAAGAATTCTACAAATGGAAATATTTGGAGCCCTCTGAGACAATGTTTATGGTTTTCTAGTTTGAGACAATGTTAATTCATGCATGTGATGAGCGTTTTGACACAATGAGGAAACTCATTAGAACTGAGATGAATTTGGAGGTTAATTCTTCTATGGTGCATGAAATGTTATGCATCCCCTACAACCCCAACATCCAAAAATTTAATCGTAATATGTTTGAGAGTTTTTGGATAGAAAGAAATGAGCAACTCGATTTCTACAACATTGAGCTAGCCCGAGAAATGGAAGAAAGAACCAGGCCTGAGTCTCTTTTCTCTATTAGGTCCTTCAAGAATGACTTGTGGGGATTTTTATCTATGTTGTCTTTTTCTCCCTGGAAGGATCACGATTTGGATGTCGATCTTTATCACCTCGGGTTCACACTCTATTTGAAATAGGACACCATAGTTCATAAATATGATTTTGTTAAGAATATTGTCAAAGTGATTTCTTGACAACATGAAGGGTATGGTATCACTACCTTTCCCTCTTAGTGCATCTTATTCTTTTTCAAAATTCACATTTCTTCCAAATGTTTATGGACTTGAATGTAGTAGGTGAAAGGAGAAGGATGAATCCTATAACTATATAGACACATTTATTATCATCCACCCATGACTACTATGAATTCCCAAATATTTTTTTGGTCCCTTTCTTGAGAGTCCTTACAAGAGAACCAATCTTGAGATTCATGGGCCAACAAATAGATTTCACGAGGACCTCGCTCCTTAGTTGTGATTGGTTTTGTGGGTGAATTTTCAATTTCGTCTGAGTGCATGGTTTTTTAGGGGGAATCCCTCTGGCTACCCTTAACTGTAATGAATCAAGTCTTAGCTTTGGATGTTTTCCATCAACAATTGGCTATAGGTACCACTTTTGGGTCTGGCAAGAAGAATACAACCATCTTCATGGGCACATAGACCTATGATGGAGTTTCAATTCTAAAGAAGAGAGTTGAACAAATGCTCACCACAAATCTAGTTGATTTGTCCCCTTCCTCATTTGTAATGAATGGCGCTACAATCCTGACATATGTTTAGCCGCTACTTTCCATATCCCTTTTACAAATGAATCATGACCTTACTTAGAACAACATCATTTCTTGGCCTTGATTAATGTAAAAGCATTGGTAGACCAAACTTTGCATCTTGCTCAAGCTACCTAGCTTGGTTCATATTTTACCCAAAGTTTTGAGAGGCAACCCAAGAAAAAAGGTCCCTAATATTTTTAGGAATCTTCTCATGGATGATGAATGGTCAACAGATGAAGTCACAAATTTTTGTATTTACCAACAGGAAATAGATGATACCATAATCAAACCTAGTATCTTGAATGGTGATATATTAGCCAATGAGCATTGGGACAAGACACACCCAAGTGAAGTGCCCCTTGGAGCTTCTAATAATAGCCTGAATGGTGATATATTAGTCATTGAGCATTGGGACAAGACACACCCAAGTGAAGCACCCCATAAAGATGCTAATAGTGAGTCCTCACCAGAGGTAAGGATTGTTCCTAAGTAGTAGAGTAAATGAGCTAAATAAAAGTCAATCTCATCAAAAAAGGTTGAAGCATTTGCGGCCTCGCACCAACTAGTAAGTTTCTTTCCCCCTCTTCTCTCTTCTTAGTCTTTAGTTCAAGATTTTTCCCAATCAGGTCTTCTCCCACTCCAATGAATTCCTCACAAATAGTTACTACCCAACCTCCCCAAGAGCCTTTACAAAATTTCATGCCAATGAATGAGACACCTGTGCAACCATCTTCCTTTTATAATTTAAATGTCCAGTCAACATACACTTCCAAAACAACCCCCTCATCCATAGAAATGGTAATGAGAACCCCACCTTCTTCTACCTCTTCTCAATCAACATCTATGGCTTTGGATACCAAAGGTAAAATGCTCCCAAGCATCCCCATGTTCTCACCTACCACCCCTAGCTTTCCTAGAGGTCGAATGCTAGTACATAGTGGAGTACATCAACCATCCCAATACCCTTCAGGCTATCAATAGGTTACACCCTAGTATGGAAAAAATTGATTCCTCACAAGAGATTCAAAGATAATTCAATTACACCAAGGAGGCTCACACAGAAATGACCCAAAGGACAAGAGGGAGGGACACCATCAAAATGGCCACCTTTAGGATCAAAATGTTTTATGATGATAAACAAAAAACCTTTACGTTGGCATCTATGACCTCAAATGATCAAAACAAGATGGTCGAATGAGAATCAAAGATTGCACCATGCATACTGTTGGGATTAACATGTGCAACACCCACCCACAAGATAAGGTGGAGTTCTTGGAGGAATCATGAAGAGTGGTTACTTCTGATTTCAGAAGGTAAGGCCAAAAAATGGAGAAAATGCTTAGGGAATTTGAGAGTGTGGTTGCAAACATGGACAAACTCAAGGTCCAAATTAAGGAACTTAAAAAGAAAAACTCTCATCTAGAGAAGGAGAAGCAAGAAAGAAATGTCACTTCTATTCTAGTTGAATAAGAGGAAAAACAAAAAATAGCGGATCAATTATGTGCACTTGAAGTAGAATGTGAAGTAGCTTGAGGAGAAACTCATGCGCTTATCTCAATGTTTGAGGATTGTTAGAAAGAGATGGAAGATACTAGAGCCTCCCTACAAATGAGATATAAAGAAGTAGCATAGCTCCAACAACATGTGGCCACCATTGAAGAACTTTTAAGGTGGCCAAGGGAGATCTCTCTTGAGAGAGAAATAATTTAGAAGGGTTTGAATGATGCCCTAATGTGTGAAATTGCCAAAAAAAAATCCAACCGCTAGCTCTAAGTCAAAAGAATTTGCAATATAAGGAAGCTACTTTCCAAAGTAGGTTTCAAGAGGTTCAATAATCTTTGGACAAAAAAAGAAATGAAAAGTAGACAATAAATGTTGCATTACAATTAATGAACCAAGAGCTGGAGTAATTACATAAACAAATTGTAGACCCTTAAGCAAGAATCAATAGTTTGCAGGATGAGAGCACCAACAAGGATCAACAACTATAGCATAATCTTGTGAGCTAACTGATGGAGTTGATGAAAAACAACCCATAGCTCCCAAGGACACTTGCATGCAAATACCTGTCATAGAAAGAGAGAGAAGCAAGCAGTTATGGAGGCCAGAACACATTGATCCACGAGAGAGGATAAATCCTTGATGTGCAAAAACAAAAGTTGCAATCAATAATAAAATGTCAGAAAAAGGTTACAAAGTGTTATGAGATCAATCCTTATAAAAGGAGATCATAAACCCTAAAAAGGTAAAACCCTAGGTTGCATAATAATAATTAATAAAGATAGTTAATTATTATATGCCTAAAGTTTAGCTTAAGTCGAAAGAGGTAATAAGTGACTAAATAATTGAATCAATATGATTGAATTAATCAGTAGACACTTTATTACTCTAACACTAACTTGTATAACCAAAGAAATGAGACCTCCTCTTAGTTTTATAGAAAATTTATAGGTCATTTTGGGAAAGATAAAAAGCTCAACAGTTGTGTTGGTAGACACTTTAAGGTTCCTCGATGATGCTAAAAAAATGAGCATTTATTTAGGCAACTTGATTGAGGAAAACTTGCAAGAAATTAGCCTAAGAGTGAATCAAGTACTATGATTGAAAAGTTGTATGTGGTGTCAAACAATACCCTATCAGCAACAAGAATATTGGATCAAAGAGCCACAATAAAAAAAGGCCAATGAATTCATAGCCTGACATGAACATGCTTTGCAGGGAAGAGATCACCTTAACACCTAGATGGCAAGTAAGAGGGGATTTTTTGAAGAGTTCATGCAATAGGGACTCCCACCTCTTTTCCTTGTAGATGAGAGGGTTATTGAAGAGGATCATATTGAATAGATCTTGGATGAGAAGAAGTAGGACTAGTTGGTCTTTCAAGGTTTGAGTTACTCCCTCTTGCATCAGAGGTTGAAGGTATCAAATGGCCCCTAGTCAAATTAAATCTCAACATTGAATCTGCCTTGGGAAAGCTGACATACACTTTATTCAAGGATATATTTGTGCTGGATAAGGATATTTTGTTTTTGTAGGAACTAGTTCAATCATCAGAGGAGGAACAAGCCCCTTTACAGGTCTCCATAATAAATTTTTAATCAATCTTCATCTTGTGTGGCCCACAATTTTGGTCATCGAGTTGTAGACCTTTCTATTGTGATAAATTGTAAGCCTTAAATTTTATAGTTCGCTCCAACTTATATCTAGTTCCCTTTTGTTATGCGGCAAGGCCATTTTGTGGTGGACCCCTCCTTTTAGGCTTTTTAGTCTCTTTCTCGGTGGAGGATGTCCACATGTCATGCCTATGCATTGCCTCAATTTTTTTTTATTGTGCTTCTCTTAGAAATACTAGTCATGTTGACACGTGGAAAATCTATTTCTTTTGGACCTATCACAATCACACCTTTCCCTTTATCGTTTTCCTCGACAATCTTTAAGGGCCTATTTGTTTGTTGGAATTAGACTAGAATTGGGATTGTCAAATCTTAGAATTGAGATTTTTAATGTTTGTATTCGAAACATGAAATTGGAATATGGATTTGTTAATTCCCATTTACCCACAAAACCAACATTTGAATCTTCCATCTAAATAGGTGGAATTGGAAAATCAATTCCAATTCTACTTAAATGGGAATTGAGGGTAAAACAAAATTTATAATAGTTTGAAATCCATATGCAAACAACGTTTTCCATCTTCTCTTTATGAATTCCAAGTGAACCAAATGGTTCCATATGTATTCCAAAAACCATTTTCCGGATTTAAAATGTCCAAAATTCTCAAATACTCTAGCGTTATTTAATTCTAGCAATTAAACGAACCCTATGTGAAAACTACTTTTTTGATAACACCACCCTCTACTCGTTCATACCTATGCAAACACTGGAAAACATGCATACAAAAAATGAAATTCAATGATCTCTAACTTTTGGCCATAGATTATTGAATGACCTGTGTTTGTCCAATTCATAGTTCATTCTAGAGGAGTATAGGAGACGACTACATTTACTCCTTAGCCTTGATAGTGAGCATCTAGTTTTTGGAATAGTTTAACCCTAGGGGTTATAAATAGGGATTTGAGCTCTTTATTTTGTTGAAACTTCTATACACATCTTAAGTTTAGGATGTGTAAGGGTAAGGTTTATGATCTTAAGCTATAGTTCTAAACCTTACCCTTTGAAGTTTGAAAGTCTTTTTTTTGTGTGTGTGTTGGCTTGTGGCTTTGTTTCAAAAACCATGTTGGGAGATGACAAGGTTCTCAAAACCCTTTTGGTCTCTAAAAAGGATTTTAGAAGTTTTTAACTTTCATTAAAGTGCTAATTTTAAAAACTCAAAGCCTATATATTCTTTTTTTATTGACCTTCAAACAAGTTTTTGAAATTGTTATCAGGACCCAATAAGGTTTTCACAACCACATTAGGTCTTGACATAGAACTAGTAACTTTGAAAATACTTAATATTTTTACAAAGTAGATTCTCAAAAGCGTACAAAAATGGACTTCAATAATGATACAAGTTTTTAAACCCATTATGGTTTTTGGAACTTATTATTAAAGTGCAAAAAATTGTTTATAAGCCATTATTTTCAAAAGTATGGCATGAAGTGTTACACAAAGCAATATATCAACTACACCAAAATTAATGTCCATTGTTAATTCTTTGTGACAAATTGTAGTAGATAGGAGGGCATATAAAAGATAAAAAGTATTAAAAATAAATTAATATTTACAAGCATTTGAAGAGGAACTCATAGAGAACAAAAGAGCAAGATTAAAAGGGAAAGTTGTAGAAGATAATTTGAGGTATAAGCAATGTACATTTAAAAGTGTTATATGTTCTTAATCCTCTTAGCTTATTGTATGATAGTACATTATTCAAAATTATTTCTTGAATACAAATTCTCATTGCTTTAATTCAATTCCAGCTACCATGAAATATAAATACTTGGAATATGAGCATTTATCTTGCTTAACTAACACTATGTTTGGAATAAGAGATATGAGTTTAGGGAATGCGAATTTGAATGATTTTTAGGAGAGAAGTAATAAAGAAGATTGGTCCTTTGCAACACAAAGGTTGATAGAAAGTGGGTTATTAAATAGGGCACATATGTGGTAATATAATGTATTGATCATTATGAACTAAAGACTATGGAGATAAGAATAAAAGACATCAAGTTATTGATTGAAGAAAGTTTGTGTGTTTGTGTATTTGTATGTTTTGGATTTTTTGAGATTTTGATGCAGATCAAGGACTATTGAACTTTGTAGTCTTACAATTAAATGCATGAAACAAAGGGAATATGCTTAATTGTTTTTGATACGTCACTTTTTGAAAATCATTCATAAATTGTTAAAGAAAAGTCGATATATAATGAAATCTCTCATATTCATTTACATGAACTCAGATAGATCATCAATTTTCACCAACAATATTCTTCTAATTCTTTAGCCAAACTTCTAGAAAATTCATAGATTCCCACATTCTATAAGCAGAAATAACTCATTCAACTTTCACAATGCCTTACAATCTCTCAAAAAATCTATCCACTTGCCAAAAATATGAACCAAGCATGTAAAATCAACCTTAAACAACTGTAATCATTCATTAGGAATCCCCAATTTGAGCACTAAAACAATCTTCATTTTGAATCTCACAAAACCTTAACTTTTCAAACTTAGATAATTCAAATTTTAAGAATAAAATTAAATGAGCACAACACATTTTGGAAGACAAATTAACAATAATAAAATTCATTTGAATTTAAATTTCTCCTTTCATGTTCAATGATCTACATAAGAATCCACATACATATGCACATTGAAATATAAAATCAACTTCAAAACCTCTAATAACCCTTGCATATATGGTTTTAAATCATCAAATCAACTACATGCAATGCAAAATATAACCCTCATTTTCAAATATCCAACCCTCATGGATGCCAAGGATCTTTTAGCATCACATTTCCTTAAATTCCTTGCATAACCTCCATTTTTTCTTCATTCCTACAACCTAGGTGTAGCTCTTTCTCTTGATGCCACATTTGCAAATGAAAATGATTTGTTTTCCACTTGTTTGGACATGGGAAGCCCTCCACATTAATTAAACATACCAGATTTTAGGTGCCTAGGATTTCCTTCCAACACCAAAATGACAAATTTCATAAGGCAAAATAAAGTTACATAGCACATCAATGAGCCTTTTTCATGCTTGAAGTGGAGTTTTGTTAGGATATAATATTGTTAAGAAATGTCTATATAATATTTATGCCTTTTTTTTAATATATGTTTATAAAGGCTTATATATTATATGCTTTATTAAGCATATTTTATTTTAAATAACTATAAACTAATAACTATTAGTTTATTAATTATTTGATGAATGAGGATTATTGAAAAGTTGTGACTAATGTTGACACCCTTCCTCTTATATTTAAGGAGGTTCGCTCTTGTTTGAGAGTGTGAATCTAAGTTATATAGTGAGTTAGATCACTATGCATAGAAGGTGTTAATGACCATGTATAAGGAAAAATATCCCCATGTTTGGTCTATATTTAATAGACTATTTTTTAGGTGTTTTAATAAAATGACACTTAATGGTATTTTTAACCCAAAAGGTTTTTCTTTATGTATATCTTTTGTAAGGTGTTAAATTAATGTCTATATGATTCTCATTTTATTTATTCTATATTTTATTTATAATGATTAAATATCACAAGATCCCAATTTCTAACATGTTATTGGAGAAGTAGACTATACTTATCACTTTTACCGGTATATTTGAAGATAAAACTTGATTGGAAACTTCTTTATGCTTAATTAACACATGTAAAAACCCACTTTTATAATGCACCTTTTCTGTTCTTAAAATTAATTATTCTATTTTTCTCTTTTTAATGTACTAATGGTTTACATTGATTTCTAATCACACTAAGAAACCCAATTTTTGTTTGGAAAAGCCACAAACATAAGTAGATATTTTTATCTTACTTAGGTTGTGTTAATCATATTTATAGATTGGAAAACTAGTGGAAATAGTCATGAAACTTGACTTTATACTCGTATTTGTAGTTGCTTTATTTCTAAGATTTTTTTCAATTATCAAACATTTGAGATGCCTACATTGTACATTTAAGAGTGACATCATTTTTATACTCTCAATAAAAGTGGTATTATATGTTTGTATTTGAGCAAGTTTTTTGACTTATGATTATGAGGTTGATTTGTCATATTTTCCAAGCCAATTTCTCTCAACTGCCCTTCATGTCTACACTATATTATTTATCTTGCTTGTGGATTCTCGTAAAGAAATTTTTCTCTCATTTTTTAAATTTCTCAACTCTTTGTTAAGTGATTACATTAGTTGCAAATAATTCAATCTTTTGGAGGTTAATTTAATTGTTATAGATGTAGTTAATCAAGAAAATTAATGTACAATAAGTATTTGCTGATTAGGATCATAGGGCTCTAACTATTATGGGAGATGGTGGTGCCTCATCTGCTACACCACCTATTGTTGTAATGTCCTCCCCACCTTCTATCGCCATGGAATCTCCATCTGGTGGTGGCTCCTCCTCCTCCTCCTCATCCCCATCTTCACACTGAGCCCTAAAAGATGGACCTTGATCTCCACTAGGATAGTCATATGGGAACATGAGTCTAGTGCCCTACACACTGATGTATCACAAGTAGTCCCTCGACACTCATGTGTCCTCGATTGTATGGGGACTTTAAAATAACTTGGACTCTCAGTATCTGTCAGCTCTATATCATTTATAGTTGGTCGAGATATGGTCCTAGGCCTCCTTATGCATCTCTTTTCATGTGTTTATGAAGGTACTTGTGCTAGAAGGCCTCGCTGAAGACCAAAATGTTGCATCAATCTCTCATAATAGTAGGGCACCACTATAAAGTTGTGGCTGCCCTCTAGTAGCCTCTATTATTGCATCCATCTCAGCTACAATGCTAAGTCTGTCCATACTACCATGTGATAGTAAGGTCTCCATGCAACCTTTGTACCTAGTAGTTGGTCTAGTCTGACCCTGTAGTATGGAACATCACCAAACTACCAAGAATGACCCAATGTATATGCAAATACTCTTGATGACTCAACTGGTATGTTTGTAGGACATCTTGTAGGCCTCATACATGTAAAGTGCTCAAAGGACCACACCTGTAAGAGTGTACACATTGTCAGATTGTACCTTTGATATCTAATGAACTTCTTGAGCTCAAGCACATAGTAAAGGTGTACAATCATGCTCTGACCCCACACATATATTGTGGACTCTATCTCTCCATATGACGAGCAACATGTGTAAGAGGAGTGCAAAATCTGGTGCCCTTCGTATTGGGCATCACTATTTAGGAAATGGTACAAAGTATGAGCCTCCTTAGCAAAGGAGTCCATCCAAGAAGAATACCCTTCTATCTCACCTAATTAGGTGTCTGTCTTTCTCTCTCTCTCTCTCTCTCTCTCTCTCTCTCTCTCTCTCTCTCTCTCTCTCTCTCTCTCTCTCTCTCTCTCTCTCTTTATATATATATATATATATATGGAAGTCCCATATAGTACTCAAAATCTCTTGTGATCTCCTCTAGAGAATGATTGACACATGGCCTAACTGTCAATCCTTGGATTCACATATGTAAGCTCTGGTGAACATGCTCTAGTCTAACTATCATATCCCCAATAGGTAGATGGAATGAGCATGTATCCTCATCCTAGATCTCCATCAATGCTAATAGTATAGCTATGTGAAATTGAGTATGAGGTAGTCGAGATACCTAGTAGAGCCTAGTGTCTCTCATAAATTGTGTCTCTAATATGTTTATCTCTCCTATATGCTCTCGAATGTATATCATAATGATCAACATGCAGTGCTCTCTCATAACTGGTAGCTTTTGCGATAACATGGAAAATCTCAATCAGTACTTAGCATCAAAATAGTGGCTCTCATCATATATATTTATGTATTCTGACCTATCTAGGGAGCATATCAACTTCTTCAGAAGAGGTCAACTTCCTAGGAATAGGTCAACTTTCTCCCTGAGGAATAGGTCGATCTCCCAGGAACAGGTTGATTTCCTAGGAATAGGTCAACTTCCTAACCTAGCTATCAAAAATAGCTTCCTACAACATGTAGAATAACTTCCTAAATATCTAAAAAGCATGGAAATAGAAGGAAAACATAAGGAAATGTTCACAAACATCAAGAGATACCTCCTCTAGCTCTGCGCCATCTGCTACTACCTACTAGAGCACCTCCATCTATGTTGGTGATAGTTCCTCCTTCCGCGACATCTTTTTCCTTCTCCTTCTTCACCTTCAAGCAAATTTTCCAAGTGAGATTTCACAATGGTAACTTCACTTTATATTTTTTTATTATTTAGGTTAACTTTCTTTTTTTGTTTTGAAAAATTAGCTTATCATTGTTAGATGCTAATTTCCCTCCTTCACTCTTTCAATCATATCCTAAGTTTGGTAGCTCTGATTTGGGTGTCATCACAGGCCTCAAAATTATGACTTAGACTACCTTGATATCCAAGTACCTTTGAAAACATTTAGGATTCATTTTGAATGGATTCAAAGGCTACTTGTCATAATATTCCTTATTCAATTCATTATGGTAAACATGATAACTTGTTTAACCTTTCCCAAATGAGAAAGACAAAATAGGGGGGCATATAGTTACCAACAAAATTCATCATCTTTCTCTAGTAAGTCATAGATGATTTTGATTATCACTAACCCATGGTTTTGTAGGATGCAATTACTAATGCTTTATTGCAAGAACTATGTATGTGGACTTAGCCATATCCTTTTTCAATTATATATATGCTTTTCTTACTTTAGCTTGTAGATTGACATAGTGTCATATACCGCTAAAGTGGGGGCTAAATGTACCATCTTAAATTAGATGCACTTTAATTTATGACCTTTTAGCTCCTCTTTATTATATTTGCATTGCACATTTGCACTTGGAGCACACACACTCTCTCTCTCTCTCTCTCTCCTAGGTGAAATTGAAGTAGGACCTAACACTTCCTCCTTGATTTCCCTTGATTTCACTCATCGGTTGAGGTAGTATCTAATTTCTATGCATCCTCCTCTTTTTAGGCCCCATTTTCTTGAATCTAGCCTTGATTTATCAATCCCTGATACACATTACACCTGGATCCTCTATAGTTTTGGAAGCTTGGGTTACAAACCCAAGACTCTTGCCTCCTGGGGAATAGGTCAACCAAGTCGACCTATTCCCTTATGGTTTGAAAGTGTTGGGCCCAGTCCTATTTCAAATTTCTATTATTTTCCGCTCACTGTAGTCGGCTCCCACATGGGTAATTTAATAAATTCTCTATAAAAAGACATCAAATATCTCATTTGCCTCATGATGGAAGATGATAGAAGAAAGGTAAAAGCATGTGTGGACACTCCCATCTAACATAGAGAAATTGAAAGGTGGAAGCTAAGGGTTGAATCTAATGATTTCATTGCAAAGTGAGGCCTTCATTTACATTTCTTCAATTCAAGCATTACATGACATCATGGAGATGCAATGGGATCATGAACATGGTTAGAGTACTTTAGTCTTGGGGGTTTGGTATGATTTCTATGCTATATTCAGATCTGATCTTTGTCTCTTCATATTTTGCACACATTTATATTTACAAGAATACTTACATGCTATGGTTTCACTCATAGAGTAGATTCTTATCATTTTCTAGCTCTTTTACATTCTAGATCTACAATCTAGGATTCACGAGAACTACATATGCACACAACATCTTTTCTAATGATTATTCATGGAGGTGGAAATCACCAAAATGGTGGGTTGACTAAGGAAAATCCCTTTATAGCCACCCACCCACCAATTTTATAACAAACTTGAAAGTTTTCAATTTGGTGACCACTGATCTGGAATCTACTCCCCAAGACCTTTCCAAAGAAGTTAGGTCTCCTTTACTACAGTGTCCTAGGAACATAGTGACTTTGTGGAAAAGTGTTTGGAACATGTTGCACTAGGTCAACCTGTTCTTGGAGGTATGAGAAAAATAATATTTTTTAGGTTTTCTATTGTGATCGTAAATCCGTAGTCGAAAGTTTTGCCACAGTCTCAGATTCTACAGTTTTTTAGAGCAAAAAACTATATTCCATTGCATATTTCAAGGTAAGTACCTTATCACTTGTTTCATCTATTAGAATAGATCAATTTTTTTATCTTAATTAGGTTGATTGCATATACTTGGTTCCTAGACTCATCTTACCATTTTTTCTTAATCAATTAGTTTAATCTTGTCATTTTTATTATATATTTATAATCAAATTACATTGCATGAAAGAGGCCTTGCTAGTGTACTTCCTTGATATAACTCAATTTTAGCATGGTCATCCATTATCACCTTTGGGTTTTTCTAATCTAACCTAGGTTGTATTGAGAGTTATGCTTGGGAGCCCCTCTTTCTCTTGTATAGAATGGCTTAGGGAGAAAGTGTTAAACTTGATATACCTAGCTTGCATTGTTAGACTCATTAATGTCATTTTCCCCCTGAACACTAACATAATCATGTTCAAGGGCACACAAAACAAAAACAAAAAGATAAAAGAGTAAAATTCAAAAGCCACAACACAAGGGGTTAGTGCTAAAAAAAGGCTCCAAATCAACTAGTTGAAGAGACCTTGATGAATTAAATATATCAACTACAAGTATTATATCCAGAATCCTATTGCAAGAGCACAAGTGGTCCCATGGGAAGAACAAAAATAAGAAAATATTATGTGATCCAACCAACTAGAAAAGCTATGAGATCAGGAAATAGAGAAGAAGGAAGCATGGATGCCACTAGCTAGGAAGTTGCATTATGCTAGGTAATCCATTAGAGAAAAGAAGAGGAAGAAAAGGAAATAGTCTAGCATGTTGTGATATGCTAGTTCCACTCATTCAAAAGAGAGTTCAGTACAAAGATTTAATTGATAGTATATCAAGTTGTGTTTTTTTAGTAAACGCATGCATGGGTAACCAAGAAAAATATTATTTACTAGGAAACAATCCAAAAGAGTATTGTCCCAAGGAAAGAATAGTCTCCAAATTAAATTTTCCATTAAATGGACAAGGACATAAAATAATGCATAGGGGCATACAAGGATTTAGAAATCCATTATATAATACACAAGGATGTTTCATATATGACTCCTTAAGATAGTAACATAAATCTATGATAGAATATTAAGGAAAAGTAGAACAAGGATACCACCTTCAATACCCAAGAGATATCCCTTAAGAAAAAATGTATACATAACCTTAGCAAAAGAGGCATAACTCTTTATAAAGACAAGGAAAGATAATTGTGTAAAAACATATCTTGCACAATGTGTAAAGGGATCCTTAGGAGGAAGAGATCTTTGGTCCAACATATCTACCTTTAAGAAGATTTCTTAAACAAAAATAGAATCTTTGAGACCACAAGGGGAAGGAGAAAAATAATTCATCTTATTTATGCCTATTGCTAGGAAAAAGGGATTCTTGATAAAGGATGACCAAGCCCCAAGAAAGGGAGTTTTTTTTATAATGGACATGCTTTTTCAAATAATAAAGATGTTGTGATCAAGAATACACACCTCTTATATAAGAGATAATACTCAATCAAGACAATCAATTCACTATAAGAAAATATATCACATAATAAACAAATGCCACTCCACCAAGGAAAGTAGATCATTAGAACAAGTTTTAAAATAAACATCTTGCCCCCTAGGTGTAAAAGGAAAGGGAAAGGATAACACATCATGTAATCTAAATGAAATATGTAAATTATTATAGACATGCACTCCCAAGAAAGGAAAAAATTATAGACAAGAATGAAATTTCTTGTGCAAAGAAAAACAAGTCCCTACAAGGAGGATGTCACGTTATAAGAGATACAAATCAAGAAAGAGATAATGGATAATTTAGAAGGATAATAAAAAGAGAAACCTTTCCACCAAAGAAAAAGACAAGGAAAGAGACCCATTATGTTTCTTGTGAGGAAAGAAATGAAAATAAAATGTAGCGCCATGCAACAAAAGATCCCCCAATGAAGTAAGCTACTGAGATCACATGGTCTGAAGCAACATAATAGGTGAAGTAAATGCTATGAGACTAAGTGGATAGTACCATTATCTATAAGTTGTTGCATTTGTACATGTTGACATCATGATTTGAGGAAGAAGGAGATTTTTTTCTATTTTTCTTAGGTAAGAAATGAGTGATCAAATCTTGAAAAGGTTTGTGAACTTATTGAGTTGTAAATCCTAAGTCTTGTCTAGTGCCTTGTGAAGGAGGAGGATCTATAGGGAATTTTTCCATCTTTCCAAGATATTGTCCACTAGAGCCTTGTTGAGAAATTATATTATTTCCAAATTCATGATATGTATCTAATTTGGAAGGTGGGAGTCTTTTATAATGAGGTTTATGGAAAGGTATTGTGCACACATGGATAGTAGAAGGGTTGATTTCTAAATGGAGATTTGTTATCCTATTATCATAATGCACATCCATTTTAGTAGGTTGGGAGAAGTTTTATTATGTAGGCCTTCATATTTTATATGTTATATGTTGGGATATAAACCATGAATGGAATGCATAACATAATCTTGTCTCAAAGTATGTTGAAGCTTATGAAAAGATGTAGGAGAGTCAAGAGGAACTAGAGTAATGGGTGTAATAAGATTGACATGTTTGGTTTGTTCCTCTTGCACAAAAGTATCTTTCTGAGGAGAGGATCCATTACTACTCTTGAATATTGGATCTCTATTGGGGAGGTCACTACTAGGAGTAT
The DNA here is from genome assembly GCA_027943335.1 of Chamaecyparis obtusa. Lineage (NCBI taxonomy): Eukaryota > Viridiplantae > Streptophyta > Pinopsida > Cupressales > Cupressaceae > Chamaecyparis > Chamaecyparis obtusa. The sequence continues at coordinate 77,052 of BSBK01004625.1, read as the reverse complement.
GAATGTTTCCCTCTTTGACAAATGATACCCTAGGATATGTAAAAGTGTGATTCATCGGTGCCTCATCTACAAGAGATATGTCATGTAAGTGTAAAAAAGTAGAGTGTTCCTTAAGAGAGGTAATATCATTATCTTACTACCAAATATCCTTATGAGTATGATGATATTTAGGATAGGGACAAACATAAGTCATTAATACCTCATTCATAGAGGGAATGTCAATGAAATGCATTGAAAGTTATGTATCATTAGGAGAAATAGTTATGATATCATCCTCTTGCACCAAATGATCCTTATAGAGGAGGTACATTTTAGGAGAAAGATCATCATTTCTATTGAAGGGATCTTCCTTAGGAGGGAGATCCTCTAAATAAGTGTTGATAGTGTGTTCTTGAACATCAATGTCCTCATGGATAGGAGGGTCTCTAGGAGAGGGATTAAATGATAGAAGGGATGCTAAACCAAGATCAACTTTACTAAATATATGCAACATGAAACTAATCTAATTGAAAATGAAATGAAAACAAATTTTCTTTTTAAAATGGAAGTATATGCAAAATTCTTAAAATAAGAGATACCAAAGTGTAATTATTACATATTTTTTACCAATTAAAGTGCATGGATGCATCTAAATTTGAGGATTTCATGTAAAAATCAGATCTAAGACTAAAAATCAAAAGTATATAAGAATAATTGAGCTCATAAAAATGTAAGGTGGGAAATAGGATACATATATGGGAAGAGGCTAATCACTAGGATGAAATGTTAAACTAAGGAAGCTTTCACCCAATTTCACTTTGATTACATTTGGAAGGAGAACAACCCACTATGATTAAGAGTAATCAAGTACTAAATGAGTGTAAGTGTTCTCCTTAACTCTATGAAATATGAAATGTGCAAATGGAATGGGAAGATGCAAAATGTGGAAGTATATTAAAGAGCAATGAGGGTTTTGTTATGTGTAGAGGAAACAACAGATTGAAAGAAAAAATTTCAGAACCAAATATGAGAAGCCAACATAAAGGCTTACTTGTCCACAAAATATCAACTTGAAATGTATGTTAGGGGTGGCCTAAAGTAGGAGGCAACTAGACTTGCCCCTTCTTGTGAGATTCACCCTTAATGTGCAAAAAAGTAACGAGAAAGCAAAGGATCTAAAATGGTCAGATCTTTCTATAATTGAATCCAAAATTCTACCAGTTGTCACTTGCACAAAGAAAAAACAAAGAGTGTTGGGAGAAATGGGTTTACCTCACTCAAACCCTTGTTTATGGAGTATGCTTGAAATTGAATCGAAATTGCATGAAAGGAAAGGAAGAATGTTGTAAATAATAGAGGCTTTGATAAGTCTTTTATGCCATAATGATACAAGTGCTTCGTGAAATGTGATCACAAGTATCAATGAAATAGCATGACTCCATAAAGACCTAAAAGGACACCATAAAGACATACTTACATAATGATTGTTGGGCTTTCCACCATGATGAAATGCTTGAATACTCCTTGATCTTGATTGCTCGAATATTTTCTTGTGGTTTCTTGATGATTGATTCCTTAATTAATTGATTGATTACCAAAATGGGAGAGGTAACATTTCTTTTATACCTCTTTATGCCATTTTAGAGTACAAAACTTGAAGGAGGCCGTCAAGAATTTAAAATCCCACCCAAAATCATTATACCTTTCTTCGATTCAAATTTGGGCCCAAGTTAATATTGGAATTGATGAGTAAACAACCCACTGTTCCCAAGAATACCTGCATGCAAACACCTATCACAGAAAGAGAGAGAAGAAGCAAGAAGCTATGGAGGCCTGAATGCATTGATCCACAAGAGAGGATAAATAATTCTTGATGTGAAAAAACAAAAGTTGCAATTTAATAATAAATAATTTGTTATGAATACAAAGGAGATCAATCCTTATAAAAGGAGATCAAAACCCTAAAAGGGTAAAATCTAGATTGCACTATAATAATTAATAAAGCAATTAATTATTATATGCCTAAAGTCTAGCTTAAGTAGAAAGAGGTAATAAGTGACTTAGTAGTTAAATCAAACATGATTTAATTAATCAGTAAACACTTTGTTACTCTAACACCCCCCTTAAGATGAACTTTGGGAGAAGCTAAAAACCTAGAAAGAACTACTGAAAGCAAATGGATCCTAACAACAAAAGGCCTGATCAGGTACCCAAGTACAAAAAAGAGTCTCTATAAAGTAGAGAAATAGAGAAAACCACATGGGAAAAAGTCTACTCCAAAAAGAGATGAAGACTAGTGTGAAGGACTGAAGAAGCATCCAAAACTAGGAATGTTCCAGAAAATAGGAACAAGGATGAACATGTACAACATCATTGAAGCAAGAAGCTGCAAACTCTGTCAACAAGTAACTATTGATTTGAAGATCCTCCACTGAAATATGACTAGATAGAGAAGACTATAATCTACACGAGTGCCCTCAAATAAAACTACTAGAATCAGGAAGCAAACAAAGGAAAACACTAAAGTCGAAGATACAAAATACTATAATCTACATGAGTGCCCTCAAATGAAACTACTCAAATCAGGAGGAAAACACATGAAATCAAAAATACATATGGCATAAAAAAACCAAAAGTCTGAAGAATTGATAAATCAAAGCTAGAAGAGTGCATCCAAAAATAGGAAAGAAAGAGTGTCCATATGGTAAATGATCCATCTCACTAGAATGCATAGGTGCCTAGCCACTACTTCTACCTAGTACATAGAATCAAATATTGAATACATAGCTCACACTATCGAACCAAGGAAGTAGTAGAACCAACAATAGAAACCCCCCATAATGTTGACAAGGGAGTAATGACAACTACACTGAAAAGATCATCTAATATGAATTGTGTGAAACCAAAAACATCAAAGGTGTAGAGAGAGTACAAACACAAATAAAGATACCTAAGGCTAATGTCATTGGAGAAACACTCACATGATAAAAGTAGATGGAAAACAAAGGAAAACATCAAACCCCCTTGGCACTTTATAATAGAGTGTGAGTACAAAGAGCACAAACATGTGCAAGATCTCATACATGCAATAGAATGACACTTTATCTCAATGCGTGTGCATATAAGAATACTACAAAAGTGAAGTATACATTGCTCAAAGAAGAGCAAAGGCTACTAAAACAAAAGAACAACCTAAGAAAAGCCATCCCTCAAAGGGAAGAGATCCCAGGAACTATTGATGCAAGGAGGGACAAGGAGGGGCCAAGAATGGCACACCCTACCAGGTCCAACATGCAGAACAACATGTGGAAGAAAACAACATAGTGAGAGAGTGAATGCAAATCTTTCATATATTATTTATTAGCAAATTGAGTCATACATGTTGAGCTGTAAGGCCTTCCCAGTTATGGCTAGATATTAAAATGAAATACAAAAGTCCTCAAACATGCGAGGATGTGTGAACAATCTTCAATCTTCTATCTAAACTTCCCTACCAAAAACTTCCCTCTAAACTCTAACCAAACAACTACATATATACAACAGGGTATCAAATCAAGTCGGCCTTTAGATCCATAATCAACAAAAGGGATGACCAGATCTAGGTCCACATGCTTCCCAATAATGGATACCAACATTAAATTTGTGACCCAAATTAATTGCACAAGTCGGCCTCAACAAAAACTCAAAAGAAACTCATTAGCAAGCAAAGCAAACCGAGCGCCTGACAAGCATCACCGAGTGCTAGGGGAAATAACTGAGCACTATAGAGATAACTGACCAACACCGATGAACAAGGAAACCAAGAAAAATTGAACCAACTCGATCAAAGGAGGAACAAAGCAACACAAACAAACTCAAATATGTTTTTGGTGACACAAGATTGCCAAGGACCCGAGATGCTCCTGCATCAGACACTTGGGGTTATTTGAAATGATTCTCCAAATCATGAAATAGGTATGGTCCAAGATACAGCCAACTCAAACTATGAAATCCATGAACTATCTTCAATCAGTCAATTCTTCCACTTTACCAGATATTCCATATACTGTTTCCCTCTTGTACTTCTGCCAATTCTTTGTTCCAAAATCTGCTCAACTTCTTCATTCTATTTCTTAGGATAATCCATCGGTACTGTCATGTCTTCATCAGGTTCATGATACTCATATAAATCAGTAATGTTGAAAATCAATGATATGTCCATATCATCAGGTAACTCAATCTCACATGCATTTCCAATGTCAAATTTCCTCAAAATCTTGCAAGGTCCAAACTTCTTCATCTTCAACTTCCCATATGTACCAACAGGAAATCAACCTTTCTTCAAATGAACCATCACTTCATCACCAACATCAAAAGTCTTATGTCTTCTTGATCTATCAACTCTATCTTTGTATTTTTTATTACTCTCTTCTAGCTTCAACTTCACATCTTCATGCAATGTCTTCATGTACTCAGCAAATTTTACTCCTTCAGCACTTCTCTTTCTTTCATCAATAATATCCCTCAAATCAGATATACCTCTCGGTTGTAAGCCATTCACAATTTCAAAGGGTTTTTTTCCAGTACTCCTATTCACTAAATTATTATATGCAAACTCTGCTTGTGCCAACATAGAATCCCAATTACTCGGTGTGTCTCCAACTAAGCATCTCAAAAGATTTCCCAAAATTCTATTCACAACTTCTATCCGTCCATCGGTTTGTGGGTGAAATGTAGAACTATATTTCAACTTGGTACCAAACTTTCTCCAAAGAGTCTTCCAAAAGTATCCAACAAATTTACTATCTCAGTCAAAGATAATACTCCTTGGTAATCCATGCAATCTAACAATTTCCTTAAAGAAAAGATCTGCTACATGTACTACATATGATGTCTTTCTATAGGGTATAGAATGTGCCATCTTAGAAATTCTATCCACAACAACAAATATAGAATCATTACCTCTTACTGTCTTCGGTAAGCCAAGGAAAAAATCCATATTGATGTCAATCCAAGGTTTCTCAGGTACAACAATCAGTGTATACAATTCAGTATTCTGACTTACTCCTTTTGCAACTTGACAAACTCCACAACTTTTCACAAATTTCTGAATATCTTTATACAATTGTGGCCAAAAGTATTTCTCCTTAAGCAAAATTCAAAGTTTTATCAACACCAAAATGTCCAACCAAACCACTACTATGTTTCTCCTTTATCAAATTAGTTCTCATTGGTCCTCTCGGTATACACAACTGAATACCTTTAAACAACATACCTTCTTGAATAAAATATTCATCCCACTTAGTATTCGGTTGATCTTGAATAGGTGCTCTGCACTTTCTCCACGACTCAAAAAAATCAGGATCAACTTCATAAGAATTTCTCATCTCATCAAAGCCAAGAACTTCAATTTTCATCTCGATCATCAAATATCTTCTTCTACTCAGTGCATTAGCAACTCGGTTAGTGACTCCACTTTTATGCTTTATCACAAATGTATAACTTTGCAAATACTCAACCCATTTCATATGTCTTTGATTCAACTTATTCTGACTACCCAAATACTGTAAATCCTTATGATCAGTATACAACAGAAATTCATTTAGCATCAAATAATGTCTCTATTTCTTCAATGCTTGAACAATAGCATAGAATTCTTGATCATACACAGAATATTTCCTTCTAGCATCATTCAACTTTTCACTAAAGAAAGCAACAGGTTTACCTTCTTGAATCAACACAGCTCCAATTGCACTACCACTTGAAATACCTTACTAAAATCAGGAAATGCCAAAATAGGCAATTCAACAACCTTATGCTTCAGAGTCTCAAAACTTTTATCAGCTCCATGTGTCCACTTGAATTCTCTTTTGTCTCCTCTCATAGTCTCAGTCATAGCATTACAAATTGAACTGAAATTCCTTATGAATTTTTGGTAAAAACTTGCCAAACCATGAAATGATCTTACCTCACTAGCACTCTCAGGTGTAGGCCAATTCAAAATAGCTTCAACCTTTTTAGGATCCATCTTCAAACCATCAGCTGAAATCACAAATCCCAAATACACAATCTCCTCTTTCATGAATGAACACTTTTTCAGATTTATCAACAACTTTTCCTCTTTCAATCTCTGCAAAACTTGTCTAACTTGCAACAACTGTTCTTCTCTAGTCTTATTGAATATCAGAATGTCATCAAGATATACAATCACAAACTTACCCAATAATTTCTTCAAAACTTCATTCACCAGCCTCATAAAAGTACTCGATGCATTAGTTAAACCAAAAGACATAACCAACCACTCATACAAACCTTCCTTTGTCTTGAAAGCAGTCTTCCATTCATCACCTTCTTTGATTATAATATGATGATACTCACTTTTCAAATCAATTTTGGTAAAATACTTTGCTCTAATCAAAATGTCCATTATGTAATCCATTCTCGGTATGGGAAACCTATACTTCACTATTATCTTATTATTTGCTCTGGAATCAGTACACATTCGCCATTCTCCATTCTTCTTTGGTGCCAATACAATAGGTACTACACAAGGACTCAAACTTTCTCTAATCAAACCTTTCTCCAATAACTCTTGAATTTTTTGGTTCAATTCCTAATTCTCGGTAGGTGTTAACCGATGAGGTGCCTTATTTGGTAAACTAGCTCTAGTGATTAGATCCATACAATGATCAATGCTTCTTTTCTGCGGTAAACCATTAGGTACATTATCAAAAATAATTTCATTGTACTCGGTGAGTAACTTATCAATCTCCTCAAGAACATTATCCTCTATTTTCTTACTCGATTTGTTAGGAATCACAAAAAAACATACATCATTCTTTTTCAAATACTTAACAAAATTTCTTCCTTACATAAAATAAACTTTCACAGATGTGCAAACATTACTAACAAGTTCTTCCATCAAAGGTAACAAGATTTGTCTTCTTCCATCAGCCCAAATAGTATACTTATGCAATCTCCCATCATATATAGCATGTCTATCATATTGCCAAGTTCTACCCAAAAAAATATGACAACAATCCATAGGCATGATATCACATAACACCTTATCATAGTACTTTCCAATTTTCAAATTCACATAACATTGTTCACTTACCAAGAGTGTATGCTCATCCTTGATCCATGAAATCTAATAGGGCTTCAGATGTTCCAACCTTTTCAACTGCAACTTTGTGACCATCTCCTTAGATGCTAGATTCTTTGAGCTACCATTGTCAATGATTACCTTCCACACTTTGTCAGAAACTCTACATCTGGTCTTGAACAAACTTTTCCTTACTGGATCTTCCTTTTTACCTTCATTCCAAAGTGTGTTACAAGTAGTGGTTGCCGTTGCACTAAAAGATTGACCTATTAATGTCTGATACAACCACTAGACTTATAGAAGATACAGGAGGTGGTTAAGCCATCTCACGAATCTTGAGGGGAGCGCTAACCATTTTGCCAACAATCTCCCCCTCAGCGTTATCCGAGGGGATTCAAACCTATGACCAAGCTCTGATACCACTTGTTACAAGTAGTGGTTGTCGTTGCACCAAAAGATCAACCTATTAATGCCCGATATGAACACTAGACTTATAGAAGACATAGGAGGTAGTTAAGTCATGTCACGAATCCCAAGGGGAGCTCTGACCATTTTGCCAAAAAAGTGCTCTCCTTACCATCAAGTTATTTTCCTTCTCAGGTTCATTTGGTGACTCTTCTTGCACCAAAGCATTTCTGCTGCTACTAGCCTTCTTACTTGCATGTGTACATTCAAAAGATCTATGTCATTGTTCTCCACAATTGTAACAAGTTCCTCAGAAACCACCTCTGCTATAAATAACCTCGGTAGCTACTACCTCTGCCTCTAGATAAATTTTCACCTTTCCACTCGATCTTGCCTTTATCCAGATTTATTTTTTTAGGTTTAGATCTACTACCTTCACCATGAGATCTACCTCTTCCTCTAGGGAATCTACCACCTCTACCTCTTTGTCTTTTCTCTTGTCTCTTGTTCAATTTCTCCTCATCTTTCAATGAAAATTGATAAGTCTCTTCAATGTTCTCCAACTTAACCAAACTGATCTCTTCTTGGATGGAAACCCTCAAACCATTCAGGTATCTAGCAATTCTTTCCACATCATCTTCATCATGTCTAGATCTGATATCTAATCTATAGAATTCCTCAGTATACTCTTTTACCGAGCTATCTTTCTGCTTCAAACTTTGCATTCACCTAACTAGGTTAATCTAATAATCACAAGGTAAGAACTTTCCTTTCAATTTATTTACCATTTTACTCCATACCTTGATTTTGTCTTTTTCTTTCCTCTTTGTGTCTAGCTATAGATGTTCCCACCATAATGATGCATGACTTTTCGACTTTGTGCTTGCGATTTTCACCTTCTTTTCCTTAGGTATATTTTCATACTCAAAATACTTTTCCATCTCAGTGATCCATGTTAGGAATAAGGTGTCTCAACCTTGGATAATTCCTATTCTTGTTATTTGTTTTGTAAAATGTATTTCTTGCAAATAATGTTGATGTGTCAGCATCTTGAATTGTGTGTAAGGAGATCATGGCTAAAACGGTTATGATGGATTCCTATGACATGTAAGAGCTATGTCAGGAAGATTCAATGACAGGTGAAGACATGTGGCAATTGATAAATTTGAGTACTGTACACTCTTCCCCAATTGTGGGGTTCCTATTTTCTCGGAGAATGGTAAAACCCTAATACGGTTATCTTTGGGTGTAGCCCTAAAAAGTGAAGTGCATGATATAAGCATTTTTTAGGGTTGCGAAGAGATGTGATGCGAGTGTATTGTTGGAACGTTTTATGCTATCATGATTTGTCTTCAAGGGTTTAGAAATCTTCTAAAAGAACTTGCATTGCAAGTGTATTGTAAGTTGTAATAGTTTTGATCAATACATTGTGTAGGTTTTGGAGTGCTGGGGTTTTTACCGAAAGGTTTCCCTAGGGTATATCATTGTGTCATTCTCTATTTTTTTGTATGTATGGTATGTGGTTGCAATATCTTTGTTAAAGTAGTTAACGAATCTGAAAGTGTAAGGATTTAAAAGAATTTGCACAATACTTTCCTATAGAGATTAGCGTAGGAAGTTGTTTCTGCACCTGAGTTTCCTTACAATCCAGTCCACCAATTCATTAGAATCCAATTTTCCACCATACTTAGGAGGATTAAAATGTGGTGTAGACTTTAGACTTGTCAAAGCCTTCAAAAATCTTTCCTCACCCTGATCCATCACAGGTGAAGGCTCTGCATCACCTTGTTCCATGTCAATTTCATCATCACTAACATCTTCAAGATGTCTTCCTCTCCTTTGGGCTGTCCTAATAGCTTCTAACCTAGCAACAAGTTGTCTCAACATGTCTACCAATCCTAGATCCACATCTCGCCTCCCATGAACCATCTTGAAAACCGTATGCAATTGCAGGTCAGATCACAATCTGCCACCCCACAATAATTCAACTAGGGCTTCATAAGAAGGAACCTACAAACCTAGATTCGCAAATCTAGATCCAAATCTCACCTTGCTCTGATACCACCTGACGCAAGGAGGGACAAGGAGGGGCCAAGAATGGGACACCCTACCAGGTCCAACTTGTAGAACAACACGCAGAAGCAAACAACAACACAATGAGAGAGAGAATGTAGATCTTTCATATATTATTTATCAGAAAATTGAGTCATACATGCCAGACTATAAGGCCTTCCTGGTTACGGCTAGATATTACAATGAAATACAAAAGTCCTCAAACATGCGAGGATCTACGAACAATCTTTAATCTTCTATCTAAACTTCCCTAACAAAAACTACCCTCTAAACTCTAACCAAATAACTACATATATACAAGAGGCTATTGAATCAAGTCAGCCTTCAGATCCATAATCAACAGAAGGGATGACCAGATCTAGGTCCACACACTTCCCAATAATAGATACTGGCATTAAATCCACGACCCAAATTAATTACAGAAGTAGGCCTCAATAGAAACTCAAAAGAAACCCATCGGCAAGAAAAGCCAACTGAGCGCCAAACAAGCATCACCAAGCGCCAGACAAGCATCACTGAGCACCAGGGGAAATAACCAAGTGCTAGAGAGATAACCGACCAACACCGACAAACAAAGGAAATCGAGCAACACTGAACCAACTCAGTCAAAGCAGGAACCAAGCAACACAGACAAACTCAAATATGTTTTTGCTGACACAGGATTGCCAAGGACTCAAGATGCTCCTGCATCAACTGTAAAATCTAAGATATCAACCAAATGATAAAAATGCAAGAATTTGAATATAATGTACATGGAGCAGAATCTGTAAAAATGACTCATAGCACTGGAAATCTCTCAGAACAAGCTTTCCAATGATATATCATTTTTCCAAAACAGAGTCCGGATGCGCAAGATAGAGCTCTCGAAGTGCAAAACTGAACATCTAGCTTTGACAGAAAAACAAAACCATCAAAAAAGTAAAATAAAAAATTCAAACATTCAGATCTGGATAGAGCTCGGAACCATCTTTCCAACAATATCTTGTTTGCTTGATTTTGACACCGTATGCTCAAGTTATGAGAAAAAAACACATGGTTTTCTAGAGGGCCCAAAATGGTGTCAAAACCTTGCTGATGCATGCTGATGTCAGTGATTGACTAGCCTAAATTTGACGGGCCAAATGGCCGTCAAGGCTCAAATTCGGTCAGGGCCTAAAAACTGGGTCCTTGGTTGCCATATGACTAGGGGCTGAGGCTTCATCTGCTTTGTGGGATTAAATTTGATGGCCAAATGGTCGTCGTCACCCCCCCAAAAAAGATTTAAAATCGCATGCACACCTTGGGATGCGTGCTAGGGGCGTATAGATTTTGCCTCGATTTGTGTGCTAAGGTGTTTGTTTTTATCTTAATTTGTATGCTAGGATAGTATTTTTTGCCTTAGTTTATGTGATAGAGTAAGAAATTTTTCCATTGATTTTGCGTGCCAGAATGGTACAATTTTTTGTCTCAGTTTGTGTGCCAGGGTCGTACGACCTGGCATGCACAAAATTTTTGCCTTAGAATGCAACGACATCCAAATTTGACATGCCTTATATGGAAATAGGGTTTTTGGGCATTGTGAGGTCAATGGCGAGGTCTGTTTGGGCCCAAAGTGCTCCAACAAACCAATGACCACCTCAAGATCTGTATTGGGGTTGGTTGCAAAAAAATATTTGCCACAAATTCTAGCTTTGTCCAAATTGGACAAATTTTATATGGATCTAGGGGTTCTTGGATGCTTTGAACACAATTGTGAGGTCTATTTAAAGCCAAGATGACCAAAAAAAGATGCCCCCCAGATTTGACAGAAAAAACCCTCTGAAAATGCAGATCTGATGAACATGACCAAATCTCTCAAGAAGAGGACAGGGGTAAATAGATCTGAAGCTCTAATATCATATTGGAGTTGATGAGTAAATAACCCATAGCTTCAAAGAATACATGCATGCAAACACATGTCACAGAAAGAGAGAGAAGAAGCAAGAAGCTATGGAGGCTTGAACACATTGATCCACGAGAGAGGAGAAATCATTCTTGATGTGGAAAAATAAAAATTGTAATTCAATAATGAATAATCTATTATGAATACAAAGGAGATCAATCCTTATAAAAAGATATCAAAACCCTAAAAGGGTAAAACCTAGGTTGCACAATAATAATTAATAAAGTAATTAATTATTATATGCCTAAAGTGTAGCTTAAGTAGAAAGAGGTAATAAGTGACATAGTAATTAAATCAAACATGATTTAATTAATTAGTAAACACTTTATTACTCTAATAGTTAATGTGTAAGGGGTGCCTCCCAATGCAGGGGGTGACATGGGCCACCCCATTCCCTTTTGGGTTTTACTTTACGAAAAAATTGGGGCTCAAATTTTAATTGAAGGTTAATATGATCATATGGGGATTCTAAAATCGAGCACCAAATTGGGGTGTGATAAATAGAAACATGTGAAATAGTCCAAAAATTGTATTAAGGCCTTTAAGTACACAAGATAATGTTTGAATGAAATGATTGAAGATGACACACCTATAATTAAGGGCCCACATTAATTAAATTGGGAGAAAGGACTTAAATTTATAGAAAAGATCATGTAATGCATACAAGAATGAATACACACTAAAATGCGGGTTGGGGATCTAGCTTGATTAGTAAGAGCTTCTTGTAGTAAAGTAGGTCACAAGGTCTATTATCCCCCTAGCCCATGTGGTACCTAGGGATGTGTCGCGCCAACTTCACTGATCAGTTGAAAAAGTTTACATAGCGCATTGCACTTTATAAGGGGTGTTATACTTGATTCCTATAGTCTAAAAAAATACACACTAAAATGGGCACTACACAAGCATGGAATTGGACATACTAGTTAGTGTGTACAATTTATGATGCTACAATATCTCATTTCTTTTATATGTTGTATATAGAATATTATGTCGTGCATGTGCTATTGTTTTAAATGTTCCTTTGTGTTATCTATTTGGGGATGATGCAAAGAAATAGAAACCATCTTTCTTTTTGGTCTTTACAATGTTGACCCGAAAATACTTTTTATTATGTGCTCTTCTTCCATTGTGCTATTAGTTCTACAGCCTATGGGGATGATGTCAATTCATTATGATTATTCTTGATATACATGAGTCATCACATATGCATATTGATCTCAAAGTTAGAAGATCCCTTTGTGTTCTTTTTGTCGTGTGTTTATTTCCCTTGGTTTGTCCTTTGGGTGCAATTCATATTGGAGACATGCTTGTCATTTGGATGTATGTATGCTACCTTAAAGCTATTTATCCTATTAAGGTGTACATAATTTCTTTAACATGGGGGCATACACTCTACTCTTTGGCACACATTAAACATGCACCATATTGATCAATATTTTTCAAATTACTTGGAAAACCTTTCCTTTTACATGGTAATCTCCTCCTTTTAGAGGATTCCTTTGGAGATAATGTTTTCCTTAGGACTAATCCTCCTTTGTAGATTCCTTTAGGAATAATACTTTTCTTATGCCTAATCCTCCTTTTTTGGCAGATTTCCTTGCAAACATGTCTTGCATGGTTATCCTTTTGATGGGTTTACTATCATAACATAGCTTGCTAGACTATCAATTCCATCCTTTGCACCTCTCTTTCTCTTTACATGATCCATAGTAAGTCTTAGCTTACTAGGATAGTTTGGTCATGCTCTCTCTCTCTCTCTCTCTCTCTCTCTCTCTCTCTTAAATGTTTCTTTTGTCCTAGTTTAAGATTTATAAGGATCTAAGTCACTTGAGGGCTTGGTGTTTTCCTTATCTATTTTATCTTGATGATATTTCTTTCCCATGTTTTGATCTAGTTTACCGTGAGTATGAATTAGGTTCATAGTCTCGCTAAAGTGGGGCCTAAATGTAGCATGCCAAATTGTAAGCACTTACAATTTTGGTCCTTGGCTAGGCTTTGCTTTAGTGTCTAAGGCTCCCATGCTTGTTATGCTTGATCATGCCTTGATTTTGTGCAAATTTTTAGAATCTTCTTTTCAAAATCAATCCAAACCTAAATCTAAGTCCCTTTTGCCTTGTTAAGGGTGACCTAGAGTGTAAGGGGTGACATAGGTTTCCCCCTAACTTGGGAGTTTCCCCTTACATGATAAAAGAGGCCCACATTTATATTGAAGGATGGTCTTTTGGGTTTGAGAAGGATTTCAAATCCTTGTCGACCTCCTTCAAGTTTTGAGCCTTGAAATGGCTAGGTGGGGTATAAGTACAAAGCTACCTCCCTCATTTTGGGATCAATCCATCAATTTTGAATTGAAAATGTTAAATTGCAATTCAATTCAAACACTCAAGCATTCAAGGAGAAGTCAAATTCATTCAAGAATCAAGCGTGGGAGATATGGAGTAATGTCTAGATCCTAGCATGTGTAAAGGCATTCATGTTCTTCCTATCCTAGATTCAAGGTCAAGAATACATCAAGACAATTTTGAAGCATCTTCATGAGAAATTCAAAACTTATGAAGGTATAACATCTTGTTAAGCCTCTACTATTGACATCGAAATTTTTATCTTATACAATTTCAATGTTAATTCCTACATGGGGGTTTGACTGAGGCAAACCCCTTTCTCCCAACATTTCCCTATTTTCTGTGTGCAAGTGATAAGTGACAAAGTTGCAAATTCGGCTACGAGAAGATTTGCTAGTTTTCTATAGATCCATTGCTTCTTCACCTCCTTTTGGTTGATCAAGTGTGCCTCCCATTAGCAGGGGTGAGTCTAATCAACCTCTACACTATAGGATGTCCTTGATAGATAATTCAGTCTAAAACTTGTGTGTAGGCTAGTTACAATGTGTTATTAGTATGTTATCTGTTTGCATTTACAATTTTGTCTTCATTGCATCCCATCTCATCACACTTCCTTCATTTCTTCATTCAAATTGCATTAATCATTCATTACACTCTTAGCAAAGGAGAAACCCTTACACCTGTTCAACACTGGAGTTCCCTTAAGCCTACCTAGTACTTTCCCCTTCCTAATGTAATGAGAGAGATGAAATTTGGGTGTGATGCTTCCTTGTTTGATTGACCATCCTAGTGAACATTCATCCAATACTCTACTCATTTCCATTTCCATTTTTCTTTCATCACATTATTAATTTTTCTTTTCTCTTCCTCCAACATCTACTCTAGATGCAACTAAAAGAATGTTACCAAAAAGATTGCTTTTGAAAGTTGAGCTTACCAAATTGAAAATATTAAAACATTTGTGAAACATTAAAAAGAGTTGTAAGGGGGTTACTTTTTTAAACAAGTTACAAAATGTCATTCCATATATTTGAATGAAGATAATAAATTGAAAATACAATGTCAATTACGATAATAAATATATGACATGTGAAAATAACATTGAAATTCAGGATTTAATTTATCGTCTCAATTTAAAATTTATGAATATCTTAGCTTAATTGGTGAGGTGAAAAGAATATTGAAATTTAAAATTAATTTGTCAAAGGTCAATTTAAATTAATGAATGTTATGCTTAATTTAAAAAATATATGAAAACTTAAGTTCCATCGACCATCTTTCCTTTCTAATTAATTTTCTGTACTGTGTTACCGTTAAACATGGTCCATGAAGGTTTGCTTTTTTGCTTTTTTCTTTCTATTCTTTTCATTACTGTGTTGTCGTTTAACACGCTTTTTTTTATTTTTATGCTTTTTTGCTTTACTAATTTTTTTTGGCAGCGTTTATTTGGTTTCGTTTTATGCTTTGCTGCTTTTCTTTTTATAAGAAAGTCTTACCAAGGATAGACGTCTCATTTTTGGGTGGAGAGGGCTTATTTAGGATGCTCGACAGTGTGATGCAATGTGACAATGCTTCAACAGAATGCACAATGTTCAATTCTGATGCCCTAGCAATGTTTAGGATGTTCAATTGTGATGCCCTAGCACTCGACCGCTCCGATGCCCCACATTCTTGACACAATGGGGTCTGCTTGTGGACAGGGTTACCCAGTCCTACAGACTTGTGGTCGCAGGGGACGGAATTATTTCTCCCTTTACTGTAAAAAGTATGAGCACAGAAATCTTCGATACGGGATGCCCTGAATGGAAGACTTCTGGAGCCCTGCCTCGTCTGTGCAGCTTGGAATAAGGTAAGATGCCTTATTTCAATTGGGTTTTGTATCGCATGAATTATAGCCCTTTCAGTGTTTGATACTAGGGGACGAGTGTGTTGGCTTATGATGTAGAGTGTTGTCGTTCGGAAGAGAAAACTGAATGTGCCCAAGAACATTCGTATGTGGGGGTTGGAGTGCATGCCCCAGCCCATCTATCACCAAATTCATTGCCCATGGGAATCTCCTCCTCATCACAATGACCAAAAGCTCACAAGTTTCAGAAACATGTAAGTTCCACATTCTTGATTATGATTTCTTAAATTCATCGGCTCATTACTTTATATGTTTAATGGATAGTACTTTTTAATTTCAAACAACTATGCTTAAATTTATATCGATATATGTTTTTTGAAATTTACAGTTTCAATAATATTTAAATTCTTATCATTTAGAGGATAGCACAAGGCTAACGTGTAGCTATTAACATTGTTTTTGTTTTGAGAGTTATATCTGGAAAAGAGGGTGCCATTTAATTCCTTCAAAGAAATAACAAAAAGTGCTTCCTACATGTCATGGTGATAGTATTTGTCTTTTGCATGCTCAGGACCTAGTTCTTTCATTCTCTCTGACTTTTATGTCTACATCACTTTACGGTATAACCCATAATGCTATACATCATTTGATACTTTGCATGTAATTTATATTACAGGGGTTTTCAAAAGGAAAGAAAATTCCCCCAAAAGTAACACAACGGAAAACAATTAAGGGTAGAGAGCCCAACAAGGCAGAAACATATTGACTTGAGAATGGATAAAAATATTAAAAGGAGAGAGTCGAGCAAGGCAGAAACAGAGTGGAAATAAAAACGGGTATGGTTGCTGCTCAAGCGATTCGAGAGGTTCTCATATATGACTTTTATGCCTACATCACTTTTCAAGATAACCCATAATGCTATACATCATTTGATACTTTGCATGTAATTTATATTACAAGGGTTTTCAAAAGGAAAGAAAATTTCCCAAAAAGTAACACAACAAAAAACAATTAGGGTAGAGAGCCCAACAATGCAGAAACAGATTGACTTGAGAATGGGTAAAAATATTAAAAGGAAAGAGTCAAGAAAGGCAGAAACAGAGTGGAAATTAAAATGGGTATGGTTGTTGCTCAAGTGATTCGAGAGGTTCTCATATATTTATTTGGATAAGGGTATCTGTGTCTTCATAATCTTCTTCTTCTGTGCGAGTTATGTTCTCTCGATAATACAAGTGCTCAGATTATAATAAACCTTAGATGTCCTGGACAGTACAAATACAATATCCCCTAGATCTGACTTTACCTCCATTATATATATTTATTAGGATTAACCTCCATTATATATATTTATTAGGATTAGGGTATTTTGTCTTCGTAATCTTCTTCTTCTTGTATCAATGATGAACTCTGGATGATACAAGTGCTCAAATTGTAATGAAGCTTAGATGCCCTGGACAGAACAATTGCAATATCCCCTGGATCTGACTCTGGCTCCATTATATATACTTCAATTGCTATATTCATTTTTATGCATACTTCAATTGCTATATCCATTTTAAGAACCACTGGATGAACTTAAGAAAAAATTCATCCACATTCCATAGAGGAGCTTTATGTCAGGTGTTTCGGAATAGCTCTTGTTTGTTCTTGACCTTGTTTGTCGTAGAGGTAAATATTAAGTTGACACAAATCACATGTTTGCTCATGGATACAAAAGTAGGCTACCAAATTTCAAAAAGTAATTCACAATTTGCTAATTAAGACTGCCAAAGGGAATGGAGTAGGTGGTTTTTAGTTGAGGGAACTCGAAACGTTTTTAGTCAGATGAAATTTGTGTATATTTGAATCTTGTAGCATTGATAGTGTATGACATTGTCAAGCGGTATTGGTTTAGATATTAGTTGTGCAATCAAGATCTTGTAGGCATCTAAGTTGGAGGTATGGCTGCTGTAAAGTAGTCCTCATCCACCAGTTCAAACCCAGTTTTATATAGGAGGCCTACCTTTTTGTTATGATGGCAAATTTTATGTAGATGGTTCATGGTGCATATCCAAGGTTAAGGAATCTGTACGACAAATAGACAGAACAAATTATTTCTCTACAAATCTTTTTAAAAGTATTTGATCTATGAATAAACTTTTGAATGGTTTAGTGTTTGCCCTGACAGACCTTTCCACAGTGGCAGGGGTATCAGCTGCTCATAAATATGTTATCAGAGTAATTCCAGGTGGTCAAATCAGTGCAATTATTCTACCAATGTTAGCCAATTTCTTACCTGTCTAATCTAGACATATGCCCCACGATTACAATAGCTTGGCCAAGTTCATATCAGGATGATGATGTAGACATTAGTTTTATTATTACAAATTTATAGATAACTCATCCTAAACATTAAGACAGATATTTCTAAGAATTTCAGTGCAATTTTTATTTGGGACTCTTTTTATCCACATTTGTATGATTGTCCCTTAAGGTCTTTGAAATATTTCTGTACTTTCTCACATCATATTTTCAGATATCCAATTTTCCCAAAGCTAAGTTACCGGTTCGAATCTAGATGCGGGTATGAGAACCCAGTATGTGGACACATGAATTTCTTTTGGGAGGGTTTTGGATGCATTTGGGTACGTGAATATATATATATATATATATATATATATATATATATATATATATATATATATAAACACAAAAAAAAACTAAAGAAATATTCAGAATTAATAGTATGATACTGCATCATTGATCAATGCCAAACGCCAAGATAAATATTAACTGCTATGAATGATTTTCTACAGCTATGTGCAACTAGTTCAAGTGGTGTTCCGCAGCACTATGTAATTGTTGCAAATGAGTTTCCACAAAAACTGTGTAACTGCTGGGAGTGATTATCTGCGGCAACTATGTAATTGCTGCAAATGATCTTTAGCAACAACTATGATTGTTGTGGAATGACTTTCTGTAACAAGTTTGTTGTTGCTATGAGATAGAGGATGTCATGGAACAACTTTCCGCAACAACTATTTTGTCTCCATAAAACTACTTCTGCAACACTTTAAGGCCACTATAAAACAACTTAAGCAAAAACAATGTTGTTACTACAGTACAATTTCTGCAACACTCCAAAGCTGTTGAATTTTCGAACCAGAGTATTAGAAATGCAAAGTACTGAAACACGAGCAAAAATGAAGGACAAAAAGACTTATCCTGGGAAAACCCTCCTGCTCGAGGGAAAAACCCACCCACAACAGAAAATATCACTTTATTGAGCTCTCAAAAACGAATTCAAAGATCTCTTGCTTGTGATTGAAAATACTAACATCCAATCAATAAGCCTTATCCGCCTTATCCACAGATAGTTTACTTTGTTTATACAACACAAAATAAAATAATAAACACAAGTATCTCTCAGATACTTCTAACTCTGTAAAATGTCTTTCAAAGATATGTTGATCATACACGGATTAAAATATCTATATTATATCAATATCAAACTTCTGAAACATATATATATATATATATATATATATATATATATATATATATATATATTCATACACGGATCAAAATATCTATATTATATCAATATCAAACTTCTGAAACACACATATATATATATCAGACATACAAAATAATCAGAGAATAATTTACATAAACGAGAGCATCAAATCTGACGCCACAGTAAGGTATGCCATGCAAAAAGCTTTTTCGTCCACCGGCTCATATCCAATAGACTTCCCCAAGAATTGAAAAGTCTCCACCAAGGTACACAAGGAGAATGATCATTATATGATAAAACAGACCTATAGACCATTCAACCGATATCCTCAAGAACCAATAATCTTCTTTTCGTGGAATACAAATGGACACCCTTCATTATTATTCACTGCCGACGATTAATAAGCTAGGCATATATATCCGAATCATACACGAGTCACGTCACCATGTCATCTCATATCTGTCGCCCACAATCATCTCTCATAGACGTTCAATATAAGCATATACAGAATCGAATAGTCTATACAATGGAATGCAGAACGAGACACATAAGTAAATGGTCGGCAATACACATAAGTTGTATCACTTGCATGACTTGGCACCAAAAGTGAGTAAGAGCCGGAAGCTGAAGAGACATTGCCGTTACCATAAAAGAGTCGACGACAGTTACGCAGAGAATACGATTAGGATCCTCCAGCAATGCCACACCCACGCGAGCATGAAAGGAAACCCATAAACTTACGCACGTCATTA
The DNA here is from genome assembly GCA_027943335.1 of Chamaecyparis obtusa. Lineage (NCBI taxonomy): Eukaryota > Viridiplantae > Streptophyta > Pinopsida > Cupressales > Cupressaceae > Chamaecyparis > Chamaecyparis obtusa. Next base: position 57,157 of record BSBK01004625.1, on the reverse strand, counting down.
ACACCCCAGCTCAATGCAATAATGACACTTGCTTATAGTCTTCATGAATGTTGAGCAATAACAGTTACAAAGGAATACAATACATGGCAGCATTCAAAGTGATGATGGTGTCTCCGCTGAATGAGAGAAATGTGAGCATAGCAGATAAACTCTGAGAAAGACAGTCAAGATCAACATAGGTATGAAGGAGTTCTACCGCAGCTACCTCATCTTTAACAAAAGATACCAGAGAACAACTTCTTCAGCAACAAGAGACTGCTGCATAACAACTTCCAACTCTAGCCACCTTTACACAGTCTGCATCCAACTTCCAACTTCCAACCCTAGCCACCTTTACACCTGTGGATGCACATGGATGTTCTTGACTGTGCATCCGGATGCATCCATAGGGTGTGGATATGCTTCTCGGGTACTTCCAATCTCATCCCCCCTCTGCATCTGTGCCTGAACGAATCCGAATCCGGCTGTACATGCAGGAGGTGTGAATCCAGTATCTTAGGTCCCTGGCATCACAACTACTATTTGCATTGTCTTTAATAAAATCACAGTTCATATCCATTGTTGAGCCCTAATCATTTCTATCCTATTTATGAATTTCTTACCCATTTTCAATGTATTCCTCCTTACCATCTCTAGAGAAATTCAAATTTTCAATGAGGATGGCCATGTATGATGAGATTCTTGCTTATGCTGTAACTAGGAAGAAATTTGTATGACAATTTTAAGTGCAATGAATGAGCTTGCTCAAAGTAACCAGTGAGATAAAAATGTCAATATACAGAACATGCAAACCAAGATTACTCTAAAAAATAATATAGTAGTGTGCACCTCCATGGTTCTAAAAAGAGCTACTTGGAAATTTTATTACCTGTGGGTTTGCCTTGATGTCAAGAACAGCTTCCACAAACTGCGTCAAAAGAAATAAATAATGACAGAGTCAATTGCTAGATATAAAGAAAGCTCATAATTACGTGTTTAAATCAAGTTCTTTGGATTCTTATGATCTATATATAAAATACACCGAGATCATTTTAAACTTCATAGTCTAAGTTCCCAAAATGATTCAATTACAATATTTAGGAAAACAAGTAGAAAGTGAAGGCCAAACGTGAAGATTAAGGTTGTAGCCAAGAACTGTCACAAGACTCCATCTGTAATCTACACCATCATCCTGATATGAAGGCTCAATTACAATATCTAGGAAAACAAGTAGAAAATGAAGGCAAAACGTGAAGATTAAGGTTGTAGCCAAGAACTGTCACAAGACTACATCAGTAGTCTACACCATCATCCTGATATGAAGGCCAAACGGATTACAATAGGTTTACATATTCAAATAGGCTTTCTGATTCATTATAAGCTCGTGGTTTCTTTTTCTTAGTTAAATCCTTGCAACCAACAAGAATTATAGATGATACTGATTCCTTAATTGCAATTTGAATATTCAACATCCATACATAGGTGAATGAATCTTGCTGAAAGAAGAGTGAATATTATTTATTTTTAAGGGGTTGTAAGATTCTTGCCGAAATAACAATAAAAGTAATATGGTAGACACGAGGAGTGACTGCTCTTGCCCATCCATGGGCTTTGAACAACCTTTGTACTGTAGTCAGAAGCTTGAAAAAACCATTACAATTAGCTGCGGGATTTTCTCTGGAAACCACTTTCATGATCTACTGGAATTGTCATTCGTTTGACTTCAATTACTATTAGAATTATGTTTCCACATTAGGATTGTTATTCGTTTGTATTCATTTTTGGTGCAGTATTGTTTTGAGAATATAAATCATAGATTACATATTCAGTAGATAGGTTGTTTTCCTCAGTTTTAAGACATTTGTTAGCTAAATTTAGTTTCTTTTTGCAAAGAGGGCCCAGTGGGTCCATATAGTTTTGAGAATATTCAGCAGATATTTTGTTTTCTTCAGGTTTAAGGCATTTAGTTGCTTTGTAGAAATTTCATGTAATTTGCAGGAGACATGGCGATGAAAGTGGGTCAGTGATATGCTCAAGAGATTTAGTTAGAACGATTGTACAAGAATCAAATAAAATATGGGCAATTGCAGGGCGTGCCACATTCAGCTGCATGGAACAAATGTTGTCACTCAGGCTTTTGCTGCCATTTCCATCGCCAGTACTGTCATTGTGGGTTTCAACTCGGGGGACCAAAAACTACAAGAAATCACCGCAATGAAGGCCTTCCGATGTTTGGACTCTGTTAGTATCCATAATGGATTCTATGCCCTTTTGCATTCTTTTGTGTTTTTCTTTCCCTGTTTATGCTTTTTGGTGGGGATAATTCCTAGGCTCTTTTTAGCAGAGAGTTCAAATTGATAGTTTTAGTAATAGTTTTGACACTAAGTCAATGATCAATACTCAATGAATAGAAAGTTGCATTTACCTAACATTCTGTTTTGTTGGCTTTTTTATTCATCATTCTATGTTGTTTTTTTTTTCATTTTTTTCTTTGTTGTCATTCTATTTTTGTTTAGCATGGTCATGCCTCATGTGCTTTTATTTTGCCTGTGAGTTCTTCAATATGTATGGATTGTATATTCATTTTCTATTTTTATTGTATGATTTTTCAGGCAGCAGTGACAATGAGGAGGAGAAAGCAGAACTTTAAAGAGAATTGTCTATATTAAAAGAATAAATAATTTTAAAGAGGATTTTGTAAACTAACTCCTCACTCAATTTTATATATCTTTGATTAAAATGTAATAATTCTCTACAGCAATAGTTCATGTTAGTACAAAGAAAATTTTAATTTTATTGGTGCACTTTTGAATCAATTGCTGGAATCAGTAACTTATTTGTAAATGGATTTGTTGTTTAATAAAAGAATATTTATTTAGGAGGGGTTGAATTAGCCCCCTCTCAAGGCTGTAGGGAATGGTCATTGGTTATGGCCATTTTTTTAGCTTATTGTTTTTGTGTCTATTTTTTAACAAGATATATGTGAACTTTATGTTTGAAGTGAAATAATATTGCATGAAATGTAATTGAACTTCCACTCGTTTGCTTGAGTCAATATTTAAACTTCAACATTTATTTTGTATATATTTATATTTGAAGAATTTGTTTGAACATATTATGTGTGAAATGTGTTTTAACTTTGACAACCACTTTGTTGCTTTTGTACTTTAGCATGTGTGTTAAGTTTGAATTTTATGTTTGTCTTATTTCAAGAATGTACTAATTTTGAAATCCACTTGCCTTATGTTAAGAAATCTACTTACACTATATGTTTGAAATCCACATTTTTTGTATTTGGACTAGACATTTTTAGTTGTTTACTTTTTGTGTTGTTTGAACTTTGTATGTTTCATCTTTTGCCTTCACATTTTTTGGTATTTGTACTTCCACACTTTTAAGTGTTTACTTTTTGTGTTATCAATGTGTTTTAGCGTGCGTTTGTAAGTGTGCATGTTGGGTGTACGCGCACGAGAGTGTGCGTGTATAACTTTGAGTGCATGGGTAGGTGTGCATGCGCAAGATTGTGTGCAACTTTGTGCAAATATTTGAGCGCATGGGCAGGTGTGTGTGTGTTTGTTTGTTTATGGTTGTGTTTGTATGTGAGTGTGTGTATGCACATGTGGGTGTGTGTGCATATGCATATGTGTGGGTGTGTGCACACACATGGGGGTGTAGGCATGTGCTTGCCTACTTGCATTGGTTTGTGGGAGTGTATGCATGTGTAGGTGTTTGTGTGATTACAATGTATGCATGTGTGGTATCCTCAAGTGTGTGCAAATGGGTTTGTGAATGTGTGTTAGTGTGGGTGTGGATGCATGTGAGTTGTGAGTGCGTGGGTGTGTGTATGCAGGGGACGTGTGGGTGAGTGGGGTGTGTGCAAGTGGAGGGAGTGGGTGTAGGCAAAGGCATGTGGGAAGGATTTGATTCTATTTTGTTTTGGGAATTCATGTGTTGTTTCTGATGTGTTTAATCTAGATGCACGGCCTAGACTGTTCCTTCTGGGACCCTCCTACCATGACTATGTCAAATTGTACCTAGAATTCTATGTAGGGCTACACCTGCAATCTTATTTACCACAATGAAATTTTAACTCTTAGCTACATGCCTCTAAATATTTTTCAATCTATTATGACTAGTAATTTATGCTCAAAATAATACTAAATATCATCTTTAGTACCATTAATTAATCACTCTAATATAACAAAAAAAGGGAAAAGTGAAATGAATGTACATTTCTCCACTTTCTATGTATCAATAATAGTTCAACATTGATATATTTTCTATTTTTTAAAATACTTAAGTGCCCAAAAATGAGGACCACTCTAAATTAAATCACTTATAATTACTTTATGTAAAATAAGATGTAAAAGTTAGGCCTTCTTCCCCCAAGTGCAATTTTATCATTTTGGATTTCTATCTAACAAGTTTTTTGTTGAAATTCTCATCAATGAATGTAAATATTGGCAAATTTTGAGTTGAGATTTGATGGTCATTTTGTATGTCTATATGTGCATTGGAGTACCACTTTGGTCTAGGGTTTGATCGACTAGTATATAGATAAGGGTAGAAGATTTTTTTTGCAAAGATCATGTGTATAGACAGCGGTAGTGACATGTAGCAAGTACAAAAACCTTGTAGTGATGATTTTAAGTTCAATTTGTGATGTGGGAGCATCCTAGGATTCTTGGCAATCCTGTATCAACCTAAAATATGTTTGCTTTGGAAGGCAATTTTTTGGTTTTGATGTCAGTTGGAGAGGTGTTCTACTCGATTTTGGAGTCTGGTTGTTCGGTTTCTATGTTTACTGGGCTAGTCAGTTGCTGAAGAACACTCGGTAGCTGTGTGTGTGAAAATTGTACCTAGCTATGAACACAACACCTTAGTAAAACATTAGAGGTTAGCAAAATAAAAATAATCTATAAATAAATGAAACTAAGCTAACCAGGCAATTTATTGCCTTTTAGTAGGTGTGAGTATGGTATTCTCATATTAGACCGAGATTACTGACAATGCAAAACCTAAATGAAGGATTTGAATGTATGAAAGCAATGAGATATGAATGCAAATTATTCTATTTTTTTATATTTTTGATGCAATAAGATGAAAAACTGTATGAAATTAATCAAGATGAATGAAAATGGATATGTAGATTAATCTAAGAATGATATGAATTGATATGAAAAACTATGAAATTGATCTCACAAAGTCGCGTGTTGCAAAAGCTTGATTCTTCGTGTGTAATTTTGCCAGAGTAATTGTGTGAATTTGAGAGATATGAATTGTGAAGAGCTGAGCCTTGATTTTATAGAAATCCAGGGCTTGAGGATGCATTGAGAAAAGCCATAAATCACTCTTGATAAACTCAGGTTGATTTTTGAGTTAACAAGTAATCAGAATTAATTAATTCACAAAATCATGCAAAAATAGCTTTTAACTCAAAATAGAGTTTAGTTTAATTTTCAACTCATCATCACATCTTGAGTTTAAATTTAAAATTAGTTGTTGATTTCTAGTTGACTGTTTTTCTTATTGTGCATGAATTAATATAAATTAATTTAAAAATAAAGTGATTTATTTTCAACTTAACTGATTTTAAATTTAAGAATAACTGATTTATGGGTTAATCAATTATTAAATCAAACTTTTATTCAAAAACTATATTATTAAATATTGACAACTTGGATTTAATTAATTAAATAAGAATTTAATCAATTATTTTTAGGATTTTTGAATTATTGTCAAAATTAAATAATATAATTAGGAATAAATATAATTAAATCTAATTAAATAATTAAGTGGCAGTATTAATCTAATTAATTAAATATTCAGAATATTCAAATAATCAAATTTTAGGATAAATAATGATTTATCGCCAAAAAAATCATTAAATTAAAGATAATTAGATAAATTAGGAATATTTAGGAAATATTCCCTGATGTAGAATTAGGATAAAATCAATTAGGGTTTTGATAACTTGATGTGCAGATGTGCCTTAGCTCAGGACTTTGATGTCGATTTCGATCGAATTATTGATGTAAGAGGTTAATGAACTTATAGCTGATTTTTGGGGTATTACATTTTGCCCCTCTTTGAATTACTATGTGAAGCGTAGTGGTTCAAAGAATAGTCTATGTATGATAAAGGTGTTAAAGATTGATTTGAAAGATTAACCGATTTTGAGATAGAAACAAATTGAAAATTTGGGAAAGCTGATTCAGGTCCTAGTTAACCAAGAATCGAGATGATGCTAACTATATCAACAATGAACTGGTGATTATGAAAAAGTATCAAAACACTTGATTCTAAACCTTATGATTATGAAGAAGTGAGTGACCTAATTCTAGACCTGATTGTCCAAAGGAATCGTAATGGTATACATATGAACCCTTCAGTTACGAAGAAACAAGGAAATGACACTAATGAACTGATGGTTATGAAAAGTTGATACAGTTTACAAGATAGATTAGGATACCAGATTGATATGGATCTCGATGAATCTAATATGCCCCAAGCGACGAGGTCTTTTGATGAATCAATAACTAGACGTGATTGTTGTCTTGATTATTGAGGAAAGATTTGATTTACTGACTTGATTGATGTGCAGTACCATGCCCCCTTCGGGATGAAAATTGAAATCTAACAAGAAAAGTCAATGTTCAATGGTTTAGAAGCATGTTAATTGATTTAAGAATTAATTATACATGTCCAGGAATGTGTTATGTATCATTTGAAGGTCCAGAGGACTAATTTTGACTAGGTTTGACCTTGAGTTGACCAAGGTTAAATTTTGGATAGTTTGATGTAAGATAATTAGTTAAGTCAATTACTAGATTCCTATGATGATAGAAGGTTGAATATGCAAGCAGTCGGTCATCTTGGGTCTGAAAAATTTAAATTACAATTTTGACAATATAAACAATCTCAGATTTCGATTTTGATCCCAAAAATGAGTTCTACTTGTTGTTTCATTGGAGGGACCTTCATATAATGCTCATTCCTTGTGTCATGTTTAGCATAGTTTTGGAGAATCATTAAGCATCAAGCTGATTTGGAAATCATGAGATAAATGCAATCATACAAAGTGAAATGCAGAATGAAATGCAAACCTAGGACCTAGGACTTAGTCACTGATCATGTGTCGGTCATTTTCATCACTGAATTTTTAGGTAACCGGATAAATCAATACAACATCCACTAGTTAGGAAACTATAAACATATGAATATTGATTTGTATGCTCAAGAATCAATACAACACCCACTAGCTAGACAACCATGGACATATGAATATTGATTTTGTTTTTAGAATGTCAAATTAGATATAAGCACCAAGGCACAAGAGCCAGGATGACCTAAATATCATGTCCATTTTGATATAGAAATTTGTATAAGCATCAAAACATAAGCATCATGATGACCTGAATACACCTTGTGGAACAAACACACCTAGAAGAGAGAGATCATTCTGAATCCTATGTGAATTACCCGTAGTGACCCTTCATCGTTCACATCCTTAGGTAAGATTGCATTTCTCAGTTGGCAGACATATCACATCCTTTCAAAAGAACATTACATAAAGGTGTGACTTTTGCATTGAATGAGGAATGTGAAAAGAATTTTAATCATATCAATTTTAAGATAAAGTGATTTATTTTCAACTTAACTGATTTTAAATTTAAGAATAACTGATTTATGGGTTAATCAATTATTAAATCAAAATTTTATTCAAAACTATATTATTAAATTTGACAATTCACTTTAATCAATTAACTAAGAATTCAACTGATTATTTTTAACAAATTTGATTTATTGTCAAATAAAAACAATATTAATTAGGAATAACTGCAATTAAATATAATTAAATAATTAAGTGGTAGGAATAGCTCTCATTTCATGTATCCAGGGTCTCCCTAGGAGAATTTTGTAAGCCAAAGGTATATCAAGAACTTGACAAGTGATATCTCGGATAACCGGACCTGTTATGATAGGCAAGACAAGCGTGCCTCTGGAAGACCGTTCTAGTTCATCATATGCATTGATAGTTATTTTGTTTTTAGGATCAATGGCAGCTTCAGATAATCCTAGTTGTGTAATCACGCTATAAGAACAAATATTGAAACCAACACCTCCATCTATCAACACGCATTTGACACAATGGTTTTGAATCAAGACTTCAATATGCAAGGGTTCATTATCTGGATGACTCAAGGAGTTATCATCTTCCTCTAAAAAGGAGATATATTGTAGAGAAATCAAATGACCAACCATAGTCTAGAATCTTTCCAAATCAAGGTTGTCAGGAACATTGGATCCGAGTAGAGATTTGTCTAGAATGGCTCTATGAGCTAGAGATATCCGAAGCAACTCAAACATGGATATTTTAGCATTTGTATGCTGGAGTTGCTAGACTATACTATATGATGTTGGTCTCATGTCTTTAGGATTTGAAGATTTAGAGGCAACCTTCTATTTAGAAGTAGATGATAGATTGAAAGGCATCTTAGGGACATTTGATGAATCTGGGATTTGTCCTTGTAGATGTGCCTAAGATTGTGATCGAGTAACTTCATTCATTGAGTAATGATCTCTATCCTTCCTTACAATTGTGATGACATTGCAACTTTCAAATAGGCATTATGACAACATTATTTCCAGAGTAAGCATAATTAACTTTAGCACCTATATTCAGTTGAGTTGTTGTAACTCCTTGATTGTGCTTTAAAAATAGTTCTGTGAATGTTGTATGATCATTGTTTCTTTTGTGATTGTCAATCACAATTTCTCCATTATCAATTTTGTCTTGTATGATGTGTTTCAAGTGTATGCAGTTATTAGTTTTATGACCCTTATTTTGGTGGAAGTCATAGAAATCATTCTCTCTCCACCATCGTGGTTTAGGTTCAGGATCAAATACTTTTATCTCAGGCAAGGAGATGATGTTATTAGGAAACAAAGTTTTCATGGCAGATTCCAAGGACTCTCCAAGAGGAGTAAACTTGCATTTAGGATCTATAGCCCAAGGTTTGTAGTTAGATGGCTGCTTGTTCGATTCTATTGCTTTTGCCTCCGAGGCCTTGATGGCTTGGGTACCAACAGTGAGATTAAAAGCGGGTGCCTTAGATGGGGCATGGATAGTATTAACAACACCATTTATGACAACGACCTTATTCTTGTTCCAAATTTTACCTTTGTCTTTAGAACTAGATATAGATTCATACTTGTCCTTTTGAATTGATATTTCTCCTTTTTGCATAAGTGCCTTCTCGATTTTGATTGCATTTTCCACCATTTCATCAAAGGATGTATGATTTTTCATTTGTAAATGGTAGTTGATTTTTGGAACAAGATTGTTGATGAAAATTTCTAGTTTCTCAATTTCTGGAATAGGCCTAGCATATAGAGAAAACTTCTTCCTCCACCGTTTGAGAAAAGTCAGGAATGGTTCTCCTGAGTTCTATTTCAGATTGCAAATGTCGATCATGGTGATTGGATGTTGGATGCTATAGGAGTATTGTTGATAGAACATTTTGATTAGCTCCTAAAAAGTTTTGATAGTTGGAGGCATTTTGGAGAACCAATGAATGGCTGACCCTCCCAAAGATCGAGAGAAAAGATACATGAGATAGGTTGGTTCATGCATGAACTCCATAGATTGAGTACAGAATTCTTTGACATGATCTCAAGGATCAGAGTTTCCATCGTACTTATCATATTTAGGCATCTCCACTCTTTTAGGGAATGGCGGCATGTACAAGTCTTTATCAAACAAAAAAGGACATAGATCCTCCATAGATAACTCCTTAGGTTCAATCTCTTTCTCTAGTTTGTTAAGTTTGACTTTCATGGCATGCATCTATTTCATCATAGTTTTCTTCCTCATGTGTAATGATGTCTTCAACATTGAAGTTTGGAGGAAGCTTAGACCCTTGACGAGCTAATTTTAGGAAGTATGCCTCTATGTCTTCTTCCAAGAAATCATTCATCATTCTTTTGAAGTCATCATCATTTTGATATCGAGCAATTTCAAAAGGTGTAGGTTCTTGATCCGCACCATGTCGAGAGTGATGTCCTTGGGACCCATGGTTAATTCCTCCTTGAGACATTATGTTATTATGAGAGTTACCAGGGACAGATCGGTGTGGAGTAGTCTGATAACTTCTATGAATTGATATAGGATGAATTGGTTGATTACCTATGTGGATTGATATAGGAGGGGTGACGTAACCACCTTTCAAGAAAAGATTGCCAAGAGCATCTTCCTTAAATTTGGTTGTGTCGTAAGGTTGATGAATTATTGAGCAATCATAGAAGATGTGTTAGAATAATTGAGAGGGGGGGTGAATCAGTTATCCAGTGTCCCAATTCTAATGTATAATCCAAAATAAATACTTAAAACTTCTGATGCTTGGTAACTTAGAATACTATACTGTCTGTGCTTTTACCAATTACCAATCTAAAACATATAGTAGTTACCGATCAAATCAAATATGTAACATGCAAATTTGACATTAAACAAATATCACAATCAATACATAACAGAAGAGATTTAACATGGAAACCCTATGAAGGGAAAAACCACCTGGGACCGGCAACCCAAAAATTATTCACTCTTCTGAAGTGAGGCCGGTGAAGACCCAACCTTGTTAAAGGTTACAAACACATTGTTAGGTGTGACCTTGTTAGAGGATTTAAGACCAACCGTTATTTTCCAACCAGCATTCACTATGGGATTGATAGGATAACAATGTTCATTCTATGAATGATACATAATAAGAATTTCTTAGTCCACTCGGTTAAGAGATTTAACTATGTACAATGGTTAAATATGTAACAGTAGGTGATTTGCCTTAATACAACTTCAATTGCAAATGTACAGATCAATGTTAAGCTCATTCAAATATTTCTGATCAATAAAACACTTCTGATTCAACAATATATCAACTTACTGTCCATCGATAATTACTCTCTGTCACTCGGTAATACTCTGTAGTTCGATTCTCACTAACCAGTATGATCAAAATGCATGAAAACTAGTTCACGCAATAACTCTGCAATATCTTCTTCTTACGGTGCTTGTTTCATTATGAAACTCAGTCTCTTATATAGACATATAAATTTTTTTCTTCTCCTCCATCATATTTTGTCACTTAATCATCATCATTGATTTTGCCGCTTTAACCTTCCTCGACTGATGTGTTAATAACATTTTTCAATTCAATCCATCAGATCTTTCTTGAATTTTGTTAGTCGTCAATCTTCATAACAAACATTATCCGTTACCATAGATTTCTAGGTACTTTCTAGCTCATCAACTTTGTCAGCTAAACTAGTCTTTTAGTTCCTTTCTCCTGCTTGGTTAACAAAGAAATGCGTCGATGAACACAAGCCTGGTTTACATTGTGCTCGGTATATACTACACTCCATCGGTGTATACTGTAAAGCTTCATTAATCGACAACACTACTTTGTGTCTTTTAGCTCTATTCTTCATCATAGATGAATGCAACATAATCAAGTCAATATCATAAGGTCATAGACTCATCAACAAGTTACTCAATGTATTCTCTATCCTCATCTATCATATCCATCTTGCTCATGTAGATATTTATGTACTTCATCTCTATCACTCCTTTTCCACAGATGTATCAGTATAGTAACTTACAAGATAAGTATTGTCAAACTTAGTTGACATCAATGACAACACAATACTGATTTAATCATCTTACATATCTAATCAGCAACTCCTCAGTGATCTTTAATCACAGATTCTGCAATCAAGTTCTAAATCAGTTGTAGTTCATCAATCTCTCCCTTTGGCATTGATGGAAACTCGAGTACTTTGAAATATACCAAACATGTATTCTACAACTCTATAAACAAATGTTGTACAAGCTCTCCTTAGCTTAATATGTTGAATCGCTATGTTACACAACAGCATTATCTTTTATTCTTAGTAACTGATCTTCATTTCTCTATTTCTTTCAGATTATCTCTCCCTTATATAGATATCTCAGTTTATCTCTTCCTTTCATATTAGTTCATCTCTCCCTTTGACAACAATGCCAAAGAAACAAATAAACAAATTGCTCTTTATTAGCTATATAACTCTTTATTGTCTGGTGCATGCTCTGTATCTTTGTAAATTGATATGTTAATCGGTTCCAATTCTCCAAACTTTTCACAGCCTTAGACATGATCCAAAGTGTGAACTATGATGCATCAACATGAATGATCTTCTGATAAGATTAGGTTGATGCAACATCTAGATCACATTAGTGACCAGGAGACAAGGGACAGATCCCTAGTCTTGTCCTCAAATATTCAAATGTGTCCTTCGGTAGAGGCTTTGTAAATATGTCTGCAAGTTTATCTTTAGATGTAACAAATTCTAACTTCACTTGCTTCTCCTGTACTTGTTTTCTTAAGTAGTGATACTTAATAGATATATGCTTTTTCTTAGAGTGCATCACTGGATTCTTTGAAATATTTATTGCACTTGTATTATCACAGTATATAATTACCAACTCTGTGATTACCTCATTCATTCCTTCCAATACTTGCTTCATATATGCAATGTTTGAAGAAATTGTAGCAACAACAACATACTCTACTTTAGCTATAGATTGAGAAATGCAAGCTTGTTTCTTACTCATCCATGTAACAAGTTTGATGCGGGAGCATCCTGGGTGTAAGAGCAATCTTGCATCACCCAAAAAAAATATTTCTATTTTTATATTCAATAAGGGTTATTTTGTGCAGAGCTGCTATTTATGGAAAGTTACTATTTTTGGTAATTTTCGTATGTGCTCAGAATGATCTGATTTCTTTCTTAGAGGTTCATTTTGGTCATATAAGTCTGCCAGTAAAGTTTCATTGCCAGATCAAGTGTATATTGGAAGATATTGAAGATTTTCGGTATTGGCAGTAGGGTACAGAAACTTTGAACTCAGTTTTGAAGGCTTTAGAGGCCCCGGATGAGGTCGAAAATTTGGGTGACGGGCGCTTGTGCTGGTCAAGCCTGTAGAGCGCTTCGTGGCGTTTTCGAAATGGGGTTATAATAGCCGAGCGGGTCAACTGGTGATGACTTATGGTCTTCGGAAGTTGGGCCACCTGAAATGGCGAAAAATAATTTTCTTCAAAATTTCTGTTCGGGTTTCAAAGGTTATCTTGAGCCGACTATGATGTAATAAAATGTAAAATAAAATAATTCTAAGTTTGGTCGGCCTTATTGGCTAAAATTCTGGAACCTTCCCAGGCGGTGGATAATTGCCTATATAAGGAAGGCTGTATTATTGTCTTAGGCAGTTCAGAGTAGTTCTGGGTAGTAGATCTGGGTAATAGTTCGAGGCTTTGTCCTACGGAATATTGTAAGGGAATGCCCATGTGGCTTTGCATATTGTAATTCTGAAAGTTTGTAATTCCACATTTGTGGAGATAATAAGAAGCCAATTTTCTGTTCTTGCATATTGTTGTTGTTTCTCTATTTCTGTTATGTGTTTGTGGTATTAAGGGGAGCACCCTTCATCAAGTATTTTCACCAAAGAAGAATGCTCCTCCTATGGTGCTTTTTCTGTCATCCACATTTCCAGCCCAATCAGCATTGGTGTAAACCTTCAGTTCAAATTCACCTTCCTTAGGATACCATAAGCCATAATCTTCAGTCTTTTTTAGGTATCTTAAGATTCTCTTAGTAGCAACCATGTGTGATTCTCTAGGATTAGCAAAAAATCTAGCAACAATTCCCACAGCATGTGCTAAATCTGGTCTACTATGAACTACATACATTAACTTACCAATCATAGATTGGTACAGTGTCTGGTTTACCTCAGTAGTTCCATCCTCCTTGGTCATTTTACATCTAGTAGCCATCGGTGTTCCCACAGGTTTAGCATCTTCCATACCAAATGTCTTCAACACTTCCTTTATATATTTAGATTGTGAGATGAATATCCCATCACTCTGCTGAATCACTTGTAGTCCTAGAAAGAATTTAATCTCTCCAAACATAGACATTTCAAATTCATTTCTCATTTCATCATCAAAGGCTTTTCATATGTGATCTTGACCTCCAAAAATAATATCATCCACAAATATTTCAGCAATAAGGATAGTATCATCAGTATCTCCTTTCATATACAAATTGCTATTTTCACTAGTTCTAACAAATCCAATACTTAACAAGTAAGTATGCAGCCTTTCATACCATGCTCTCAGTGCTTGTTTCAAACCATATAAAGCTTTAAGTAATCTACATACCATGTCTTTATTTTCTGGATCAATGAACCCTTCTAGTTGTTCTATGTAGACCTCCTCTTCAAGTATTCCATTCAAAAATGCTGACTTCACATCCATTTGATATACTTTGAATTTCTTGTGTGCAGTGTATGCAACTAACATTCTTACTCCTTCTAATCTAGCAACAAGTGCAAATGTTTCACCATAGTCAATTCCTTCTTCTTGTGCATATCCCTTGCATACCAATCTAGCTTTATTTCTTGTCACTTCTCCATTCTCATTCAGTTTGTTCCTAAATATCCATTTAGTACCGATAACATTCTTGTCTTTAGGTCCAGGTACTAAACTCAAGGTTTTGTTCTTTTCTATTTTCTCTATTTCCTCTTTCATTGCATTAATCCATTCATCATTCTCTAGTGCAACTTTCACATTTTTTGGTTCAAATTCACAAACTAGACATGTACCTTGTCTTGCTTTACTCCTCCTCATTATGCCAGCTTGTCTATCTCCAATTATTTATGTCTCAGGATGATGTCTTCTGACAAAACTAGCTAGTACTCAATCTCTTATTTCTTGTTCATCCTATGCAATTTCATTTTCTTGCTCGGTAGCTCCATTTTGTTCATCGGTTTCTCTTTCTTGTTCCTCGGTAGGGTTTTCCTATTGACCGATTATCATAGTTTGTGGTGTCGGTAAATATTTAGGTTCAATGTAAGTGAATTTACCATAGTCTTCCAGTTCCTTTCTGCTTTCCTCTACATTTTTGTCATCAAACTCATCAACCCGAACATTAGTGCTCTCTATCATTTTATTTGTAACTTTATTCAAACATTTATATGCCTTGCTTTTAGAAGAATATCCTAAGAATATACCCTCATCACCTTTTCAGTCAAATTTTCCATTTCTTTCATCTTTCAGAATAAAATATTTTCTTCCAAAAATTTTGAAATAACTTACTGTCAGTTTGTGTCCAAACCATAACTCATAGGGTGTCTTGTTGGTGTCTTTCTTCATTTGATCTCGATTAAGCACATAAATAGCTATACCGGTGGCTTCCCTCCAATATGTTTGTGCAACATTCTTTTGCAACATCAGTGTTCTAGCATAGTCAACTCTTGACCTGTTCCTTCTTTCAGTAATGTCATTCTACCGAGGTGTCCTCGGTGCTGAGACTTATCTTTTAATACCATGCTCATTAAAAAATTTAGTAAATTCATCAGAGATAAATTCACCTCCTCTATCAGATCTTAAGCATTTCAATTCTTTACTTGTCTCTTTTTCTACTTTCGCCTTATACCATTTAAACATCTTGAATGCCTTAGATTGTTCTTTTAAGAACATAATAGTCATCAATCTAGTATAGTCATCAATAAAAAGAAGAAAGTATCTATCACCATAATAACTCTGAGTTCTCAAAGGAACACATAGGTTGGTATGAACCAACTCAAGTATCTTCTTTGTTGAGCAGTCTTTTCTTTTGAAACTAGACTTGGTCATCTTACCTTTTTGACATTCATGACACATAACATGATCAGGTTTTGATAAGTTAGGCAAACCTCTAACTCTTGTCCTTTTACTGATCTTAATTATGTTATCAAAATTTACATGACATAACTGCTTATGCCACAACCATGCATCTTCATCTTTCATTATCAAACAAGAATACTAATCAATATCAAGATAAAATAGATTATCTCTGGATTGTGTACCAGTTCTGACAAGTCTTCCTCCATCATCATAAATATTTACCTTTTTGTTCTCAAAAGCAAGTCGATGGCCTAAATTGTTCAGCTGAGCCACACTTAGCAAATTATAGTTCAATCCATCTACCCAGTATGTATTTTCACATTTTATTCTATCATTAATAATCAATGAACCTTTACCTCTTACCATACAAGGTGCATCATTACCCATTCTCATATATCGTCCATTGTATTCATCAAGTTAGTCAAATTTCTCTTCATCACCAGTCATGTGATGTGTACAATCACTGTCTATGATCCATGTATCATTTTTGCTTACTTTAGAGATCAGTGTTGTTTCTTCATGTTTTTCTTCTTCCTCTGAATCATCTTTCATAGCAACAAATACAACTTCTACATCATCATTAGAATCAGATTCAGATTCATTTTCTTCAGCTATGTAACATACCTTTTTGCCTTTGTCATTTCTATCTCAATTGTCTATGTTGTTGTGTCAGTAGCCACTATTGACTCTTCTCCCATAGCTTCCTTTAGATCGGTCTTTGGATCTATCATCATCTTTCTTATGTGGACATCTAGCAGCGATGTGGCCAACCTCATTAAAATTAAAGCATGCCAATGGTAGCTTACCTTTATACCTTCCTTTTCCTTTGGGTAATCTTATGGCCATAAGAGCTTCAAGTTCATCAAGCTCATCATTGGTATTGCTATCACTATCATCATTTTTATTGTTCCTGCTAGACTTACCAATCTTCAGAGAAGTCATGAAAATGGATTCAACAGATGGTACAACATGATTATCAAAGTTATTCAATTCAAAGGTTGTAAGTTTACCAATCAAATTGTCAAGTGTAAGGACATTACCAACTACAGATCTATTCTCATGAATTGTAGATATTCTGATTGCATAAACTGGTAATAAGGTTCTTAGGATTTTTCTTACCACAGTGTTTTCATCGATAACTCCATTTGATGCTCTAATAGCATGTACTATCTCTTTCAATCTATTTGAGTATTGCATAATATTCTCACCTTCTTTCATCTTCATATCATCGAATCTACCCCTTAGGCTTTCAGCTCTAGCTCTTTTGACATTTGCATCTCCATTGTAAATTTGAGAAAGTTTATCCCACATCTCTTTGGCAGTAGTGAGCTTTTAATATCTTCAAATTCGGCATCGGTATAGGTAGCAACAATCTCCATCATAGTAACATTGTGTTCATGCCTGTCTCTTAGTTGATCAATTGTCAGGAGACCAGTGGTCGGTTGTATGTAGCCATTTCCCATCAGTTCTAGTGCAGAATTCCCAATTCTAGATATGTGCAACTTCATCCGGCTTTTCCATACTGTGAAGTTTCCTTTGTTCAGCTTTGGCACTTCCCTCTTATACATTATGAGATCTTTGTACTGAAGTCCTTAAAACTCTATTCCAAGAAACCAATGCTCTGATACCAATTGTTAGAATAACTAACAGGGGGGGGCGAATCAGTTATCCAGTGTCCCAATTCTAATGTATAATCCAAAATAAATACTTAAAACTTCTGATGCTCGGTAACTTAGAATAATGTACTATCAGTGCTTTTACTGATTACTAGTCTAAAACATATAGTAGTTACTGATCAAATAAAATATGTAACATGCAAATTTGACATTAAACAAATATCACAATCAAGACATAACATAAGAGATTTAACGTGGAAACCCTGTGAAGGGAAAAACCACCTAGGATCAACAACCTAAAAATTATTCACTCTTCTGAAGTGAGGTCGGCGAAGACCTAACCCTATTAAAGGTTAAAAACACACACTATTAGGCGTGACCTTGTTAGAGGATTTAAGACCAACCATTATCGTCCAACCAGCATTCACTATGGGGTTGACAGGATAACAATGTTCATTCTATGAATGATACATAATAAGACTTTCTTAGTCCACTCAGTTAAGAGATTTAATTGTGTACAATGGTTAAATATGTAACAATAGCTAATCTGCCTTAATACAACTTCAATTGTAGATGTACAAATCAATGTTAAGCTCGTTAAAATCTTTTTGATTAATAAAACACTTCATATTCAACAATATATCAACTTAGTGTCTGTCAGTAATTACTCTCTATCGCTCGGTAATACTCTGTAGTTCGGGTCTCACTAACTAGTATGATTAGAATGCATGAAAACTAGTTCATGTGATAACTCTGCAGTATCTTCTTCTTCTAGCATTTGTTTCATTATGAAACTCAATCTCTTATATAGACATGTAAATCATTTTCTTCTCCTCCATCAGATTTTGCCACTTAATCATCATCATTGATTTTGCCACTTTAACCTTCCTCGGCTGATGTGTCAATAACATGTTTCAATTCAATCCATTAGATATTTCCTAAATTTTTTGATCTTCATAACAAACATTATTTGTTACCACATATTTCTAGGTACTTTCCAGCTCATCAACTTTGTCAGCTAAACTAGTCTTTTAGTTCCTTTCTCCCACTTAGTTAACAAAGAAATGCGTCGGTGAACACAAGCTCAGTTTACATTGTGCTTGGTATACACTACACTCCGTCAGTGTATACTGTAAAGCTTCATTAACTGACAACACTACTTTGTGTCTTTCAGCTCTATTCTTCATCATAGATGAATGCAACATAATCAAGTCAATATCATAAGGTCGTAGACTCATCAACAAGTTACTCAATGTATTCTCTATCCTCATCTATCATATCCATCTTGCTCATGTAGATATTTATGTACTTCATCTCTATCACTCCTTTTCCATAGATGTATCAATATAGTACATTACAAGCTAAGTACTATCAAACTTAGTTGACATCAATGACAACACAATATTGATTTAATCATCTTACATATCTAATCAGCAACTCCTCAGTGATCTTTAATCATAGATTCTCCAATCAGGTTCTAAATTAGTTGCAGTTCATCAAGATGCCACTGAAGAGATTTTATGTTGCTCTCCTTATTTTCGGTGTGAGGAGGCTCTAGTTTCCACCATTAAACTTAGGAGAAGCAAGAGAGCAAGATGAAGACAACTGAAGAATGACCTGATTCAAGAATATTGAATGATGCAATGTTGTCAAGATTGGATGAGATTGAAGATAGATCAGACAAAAATGAAGGATATTGTGCCACAGTACTATGGGTAGATGCCCAAAAGATGACAGGCATGAGCTCACAACACTTAGCCATTTTGATGAAGATTGAATTAAAGATGAAGATTTTGACAAGGTTTTGACAAAAGATGAAAAAGATTCAAATTGATTAAATAGAAGGCCAAATCAGACTCAAGAGACCACTTTAGGAAAATGATCAGATTCTTTCTAGCTCTGTTCCTGACACAATGATTGTTTTGATAGAATTTGGAAGTAGGCTGTAAAAACTAGATTCCTGGCGATTTTTGCAAGTTTCTGGCATTTTTTCAAAAATTCTCATACGACTCTCTGCATGCTCATACAACAGTGGGTATGCTCTTATACAACAATTGACAAGACTCATACAACAATTGCAAAGCTCGCACAACAGTTGCTAGCAGATTTTAACTTTTTGTTTGCAGTTTTCGACAAGTCTGGTACAACACCATACAGGATCTCACACGATAATACAGGGGTTCATATACAAATTTTGACCAAAACTCATACAAATTTTTGATCCTATTGGAAAACTTTTGACTACAAAAAGGAATTTTGCGTTAGATTTTGCAAATTTTCAATTTTCAGAATTAGTGTGTTTGTAAGATTTTCTCTATTTAGATTTGCAGATTGTGTAACAGTTTGGGATCTTTCATTCTCAAAGACCAAATAGATAGAAAACACATAGAATAACAAGAAAAGGGAAGCAATCAATCATCTAAAAATAATGAACAAGGGAACAATCAACCTTGCGCATGAACAAGCAATAGTGACTTATATCCTAATCGTTAGGAATGCTACTTCTGTATGTCTTCAAAAAAAAATTCAATAATGCACATAGTCCTAGAAAATGAAAAATTGGCCTCGCTAAGGTTTGTAGTAATGGTTTGACTTTGAAACCTTTATGCTCTCAAGAGGGAGAACTCCAATCCAGGTGCACTGGGATTTTGACACAGTTCAAGAATTTAATCAATCAGGATCTGCTAGGGAGATTTGACAGCCCAACAAGAGATCACACCTGTGAAGATTTTCTCCACAATGATATTTATATAGAGGTTTTTGCTACCACTTTGAAAATGGCTATTACTGCTTGAGGTTTCGTCCATGTGGTTGACCCAATTAAGGGAATGTCCACTACGATTAACCCTCTCTAAAGGTGACTCACAAAAGATACCACAAGGGGACTAGATCAGATTCAAGGATCTGGGTTTCTGGTACTATCCAAAAAGGAAGTAGAGCATAATCCCCTAACCTCTTCACTTCACCAAGACAAAGCAGATAGATTAATCCGACATGCTAAGACTGAAATTGTCTCACTAAGATTTATGATGTCAACAACTATGGTCTATCAATCTCTCCGGAGAGAGAATGTATCGATCAAAAGTTGAAGACTCAAAACCAGGTAGAACGCAAGATAATCTCAGTATCCTCCCTACCTACAAGGGGATCCTTCATCAAGAAGACCTTCGCATGCATGAACAAGTGAAAGAAGCCCACTCTCACAAGACCATCCATAAATAGTGTTCATAGGGCCTATTTACTATGTGTAACAGAGATGCAAAAAGCAAATCTATGTTCCTTTTATAGCCCAAAATGAAGTCTGTGATATGAAAGTAGGAAAATTCACACAAGCTTGATAGGTGAGGGTTCGTTTTATATCCAAAATCAAAATATTATCGAATGAAAAGGAATACCTAAGTTCCTCACAACGTGCTTAGTAGATTTTACCTATTTTAGCAATTTTTGTTATGCTTTTCCAATTAGAATCAGCCAATTTAATCAAAAATAGGAAATCTCAATTGTTATGGTTAGTTGTTAGTCCAAATCTGAAAATAAAATCTGGAAAACTGTCTAAACATCTAAAACAACAATTGAATTTTGATGTCAAAACTCGTACGATAGTGAGTTACCTCTCGTATGACAATCTGGAAACTCGTACGATAGTGGGTGTCTTTCCACATGATAATTCAAATCCCAAATGATAATGTGTACAATCACACATGAGTCTCAAAAAACTCAACTGTCGTACGACAATTAGGGGGTCCTGGTATGACTTTCAGACAAAATTCATATGAAAAATGTACGGACAGAAAATAAAAGATCATAGTTTTAACCAAAAAATAACAAGAAATTGTTAGAAATGAAATGCAAACCCATTTCAGGACCCCATGGTGGGTGCCAAAAATGTGTCTGAGAAAATTGTACCTTGCTATGGACACAACACTTCAGTAAAACATTACAGGTTAGCAAAATCAAAATAATCTATAAATAAATGAAACTAAGCTAACCAAGAAATTTACTACCTTCTAGTAGGTGCAAGTATGGTATTCTCAAATTAGACCAAGATCAGTGACAATGAAACACCTAAACGAAGGATTTGAATGTATGAAAGCAATGAGATATGAATGCAAATTATTCTATTTTTTTGGATTTTTCATGCAATAAGATGAAAAACTGTATGAAATTGATCTAGATGAATGAAAATGGATATGTAGATTAATCTAAGAATGATATGAATTGATATGAAAAGCTATGAAAAACTATAAAATTGATCTCACAAAGTCACCTGTCGCAAAAGCTTGATTCTTCGTATGCAATTTCGCTAGAGTGATTATGCAAATTCGAGAGATATGAATTATGAAGAGCTAAAGCTTGATTTTATAGAAATTCAGGGCTTGAGGATGCATTGAGAAAAGCCATAAATCACTCTTGATAAACTCAGGTTGATTTTTGAGTTAACAAGAAATTAGAATTAATTAATTCACAAAATCATGCAAAAATAGCTTTTAACTCAAAATAGAGTTTAGTTTAATTTTCAACTCATCATCACATGTTGAGTTTAAATTTAAAATTAGCTGTTGATTTCTAGTTGACTATTTTTCTGATTGTGTATGAATTAATATAAATTAATTTAAAAATAAAGTGATTTATTTTCAACTTAACTGATTTTAAATTTAAGAATAACTTATTTATGGGTTAATCAATTATTAAATCAAACTTTTATTCAAAAACTATATTATTAAATATTGACAACTTGGATTTAAATAATTAAATCAATTGTTTTTAGGATTTTTGATTTATTGTCAAAATTAAAATAATATAATTAGGAATAAATATAATTAAATCTAATTAAATAATTAAGTGGCAGTATTAATCTAATTAATTAAATATTCAGAATATTCAAATAATCAAATTTTAGGATAAATAATGATTTATCGCCAAAAAATCATTAAATTAAAGATAATTAGATAAATTAGGAATATTTATGAAATATTCCCCGATGCAGAATTAGGATAAAATCAATTAGGGTTTTAATAACTTGATGTGCAGATGTGCCTTAGGTCAGGACTTTGATGTCGATTTCGATCGAATTGTTGATGTAAGTGGTTAATGAACCTATAGCCCATTCTTGGGGTATTACATTTTGCCACTCTTTGAATTACTGTTCGAAGCGTAGTGGTTCAAAGAATAGTTTGTGTATGATAAAGGTGTTTAAGATTGATTTGAAAGATTAACTGATTCTGAGACATAAACCAATTAAAAAATTGGGAAAGTTGATTCAGGTCCTGGTTGACCAAGAATCGAGATGATGCTAACTATATCAACAATGAACCGGTGATTACGAAAAAGTATCACAACGCCTCATTCTAAACCTTATGATTATGAAGAAATGAGGGACCTAATTCCAGACTTGATTGTCCAAAAGAATCATAATGGTATCACATCTAAACTCTTCACTTATGAAGAAACAAGGAAATGACACTAATGAACTGATGGTTACGAAAAGTTGATACAATTTACAAGATAGATTAGGATACCAAATTGATATGGATCTTGATGAATCTGATATACCCCAAGCAACGAGGTCTTTTGATGATTCAGTAACTAGATGTGGTTGTTGTCTTGATTACTGAGGAAAGATTTGATTTACAGACTTGATTGATGTGCAATACCATGCCCCTTTCGGGATGAAAATTGAAATCTGACAAGAAAAGTCAGTGTTAAATGGTTTAGAAGCATGTTAATTGATTTGAGAATTGGTTATACATGTCCAGGAATGTGTTTTGCATCATTTGAAGGTCTAGAAGACCAATTTTGACTAGGTTTGACCTTGAGTTGACCATGGTTGACCAAGATTAAAATTTGGATAGTTTGATGTAAGATAATCAGTTAAGTTGATTACTGGATTTCTATGATGATAGAAGGTCGAATATGCAAGCAGTCGGTCATCCTAGCTCCAAATATTTTAAATCGCAATTTTGACAATATAAACGATCTCAAATTTTGATTTTGATCCTAAAAATGAGTTCTGCTTGTTGTTTCATTGGAGGGACCTTCATATAATGCTCATTCCTTGTTTCATGTTTAGCATAGTTTTGGAGAATCATTAAGCATCAAGCTGATTTGGAAATCATGAGATAAATGCAATCATACAAAGTGAAATGCAGAATGAAATGCAAACCTAGGACCTAGGACTTAGTCACTGATCATGTGTCGATCATTTTCATCACTGAATTTTTAGGTAACCGGATAAATCAATACAACATCCACTAGTTAGGAATCTATAGACATATGAATATTGATTTGTATGCTCAAGAATCAATACAACACCCACTAGCTAGACAACCATGGACATATGAATATTGATTTTGTTTTTAGAATGTCAAATTAGATATAAGCACCAAGGCACAAGAGCCAGGATGACCTAAATATCATGTCCATTTTGATATAGAAATTTGTATAAGCATCAAAACATAAGCATCATGATGACCTGAATACACCTTGTGGAACAAACACACCTAGAAGAGAGAGATCATTCTGAATCCCATGTGAATTACCCGTAGTGACCCTTCATCGTTCACATCCTTAGGTAAGATTGCATTTCTCAGTTGGCAGACATATCACATCCTTTCAAAAGAACATTACATAAAGGTGTGACTTTTGCATTGAATGAGGAATGTGAAAAGAATTTTAATCATATCAATTTAAAAATAAAGTGATCTATTTTCAACTTAACTATTTTTAAAATTAAGAATAACTGATTTATGGGTTAATCAATTATTAAATAAAACTTTTATTCAAAACTATATTATTACATTTCACAATTTAATTTAATCAATTAAATAAGAATTCAATTGATTATTTTTAACAAATTTGATTTATTGTCAAATAAAAACAATATTAATTAGGAATAAATGCAATTAAATCTAATTAAATAATTAAGTGGCAGGAATAGCTCTCATTTCATGTATCCAGGGTCTCCCTAGGAGAATGTTGTAAGTCAAAGGTATATCAAGAACTTCACATGTGATATCTCGGATAACCGGACCTATTCTGATAGGCAAGACAATTGTGCCTCTGGAAGACCGTTCTAGTTCATCATATGCCTTGATAGTTATTTTCTTTTTAGGATCAATGGCAGCTTCAGATAATCCTAGTTGTGTAATCAAGCTGTAAGAACAAATATTAAGACCAGTGCCTCCATCTATCAACATGCATTTGACATGATGGTTTTGAATCAAGACTTTCTGCAAGGGCTGGTTATGCGGATGACTCAAGGAGTTATCATCTTCCTCTGAAAATGAGATATATTGGGGAGATGTCAGATGACCAACCATTGTCTAGAATCTTTCCAAATCAATGTTGTCATGAACATTGGATTTGAGCAAAGCTTTGTCTAGAATGGCTCTATGAGCTGGAGATATTCGAAGCAACTCAAACATGGATATTTTAGCATTGGTATGCTGGAGTTGTTGGACTATATTGTATGATGTTGGTCTCGTGTCTTTAGGATTTGAATATTTAGAGGTAGCCTTCTATTTAGAAGCAGATGATAGATTGAAAGGCATCTTAGGGACATTTGATGAATCTGGGATTTGTCCTTGCGGATGTGCCTGAGATTGTGATCAAGTAACTGCATTCATTGAGTGATGATCTCTATCCTTCCTTACAATTGTAATGACATTCCAACTTTCGAATAGGCATGGTTCCACCATATTTATGATAGCATTGTTTCCAAAGTAAGCATAATTAACTTTAGCACCTATATTCGGTTGAATTGTTGTAACTCCTTGATTGTGCTTTGGAAATGGTTATGTGAATGTTGTATGATCATTGTTGCTTTTGTGATTGTCAATCACAATTTCTCCATTATCAATTTTGTCTTGTATGATGTGTTTCAAGCGTATGCAGTTATTAGTTTTATGACCCTTATTTCGGTGGAAGCCATAGAAATCATTCTCTCTCCACCATTGTGGTTTAGGTTCAGGATCAAATACTTTTATCAAAGGCAAGGATATGATGTTATTAGGCAACAAAGTTTTCATAGCGGATTCCAAGGACTCTCCAAGAGGAGTAAACTTGCACTTAGGATCTGTAGCCCAAGGTTTGTAGTCAGATGGCTTCTTGTTCAATTTTGTTGCTTTTGCCTCTGAGGCCTTGATGGCTTGGGTACCAACAATGAGATTGAAATCAGGTGCCTTAGATGGGGCACAGTTAGTATCAACAATGCCATCTATGAAAACGCCCTTATTCTTGTTCCAATTTTTTCCTTTATCTTTAGAACTAGATCCAGATTGATACGTGTCCTTTTGAATTGATATTTCTCCTTTTTGCACAAGTACTTTCTTGATTTTGATTGCATTTTCCACCATTTTATCAAAGGATGTATGATTTTTCATTTGTAAATGGCAGTCAATTTCTGGAACAAGATTGTTGATGAAAATTTCTAGTTTCTCAGTTTCTGGAATAGGCCTAGCATATAGAGAAAACTTCTTCCTCCACCATTTGAGAAAAGTCAAGAATGGTTCTCCTGAGTTCTGTTTCAAATTGCAAATTTCAATCATGGTGACTCGATGTTGGATGTTATAGGAGTATTGTTGATAGAACAGTTTGATTAACTCCTAAAAAGTTTTGATAGTTGGAGGCATTTTTGAGAACCAATGAATGGCTGATCCTCCCAGAGATCGAGGGAAAAGATGCATGAGATAGGTTGGTTCATGCATGAACTCCATAGATTGAGTACATAATTCTCTGACATGATCTTGAGCATCAGATTTTCCATCGTACGTATCATATTTAGGCATCTCCACTCTTTTAAGGAATGGCGGCATGTACAAGTCTTTATCGAACAGAAAAGGACATAGAGCCTCCATAGAGAACTCCTTAGGTTCCTTCTCTTTCTCTAGTTTGTTAAGTTTGACTTGCATGGCATGCATCTATTTCATCATAGTTGTGATCAGAGTTTCTTCCTCATGTGTAATGATGTCCTCAACATTGAAGTTTGGAGGAAGTTTAGCCCCTTGACGAGCTAATTTTAGGAAGTATGCCTCTCTGTCTTCTTTCAAGAAATGATTCATCATTCTTTTGAAGTCATCATCATTTTGATATCGAGCAATTTCAAAAGGTGTGGGTTCTTGATCCGCACCATGTTGAGAGTGATGTCCTTGGGACCCATAGTTCATTCCTCCTTGAGACATTGTTTTATTATGAGAATTACCAAGGATGGATCGATGTGGAGCAGTCTGATAACTTTCATGAATTGATACAGGAGGAGTTGGTTGATTACCTGCGTGGATTGATACAGGAGGGGTGACCTTTCAAGAAAAGATTGCAAAGAGCATCTTCCCTAGATTTGGTGGTGTCGTAAGGTTGATGAATTATCTGAGTAATCAAAGAAGATGTCACCGAAGAGATTTTAAGTTGTTCTCCTTATTTTCAGTGTGAGGAGGCTCTAGTTTCCACCATTAACCTTAGGTGAAGCAAGAGAGCAAGATGAAGACAACTGAAGAATGACCTGATTCAAGAAGATCGAATGACGCAACCTTGTCAAGATTGGATGAGATTGAAGATAGATCGGACAGAAATGAAGGATATTCTTCCATAGTAGTATGGGTAGACACTCAAAAGATGGCGGGCACAAGCTCGCAACACTTAGCAGTTTTGATGAAGATTGAATTGAAGATGAAGATTTTGACAAGGTTTTGACACAAGATGAAAAAGATTCAAATTGATTAAATAGAAAGCCAAATCAAACTCCAGAGACCACTTTAGGAAAATGATCGGATTCTTTTTAGTTTCTGCTTTGTTCCTAACACAATGACTATTTTGACAGAATCTGGAAGTAGGCTATAAAAACTAGATTCCTAGCAATTTTGGCAAATTTTTGGCAATTTTTCAAAAATTCTCATACGACTCTCTGTAGGCTCGTACGATAGTGGGTATGCTCTGATACAACAATTGATAAGACTCGTACGACAATTGCAAAGCTTGCACAATAGTTGCTAGCAGATTTTGACTTTTTGTTTGTAGTTTCTGACAAGTCTCATACGACACTATACAGACTCTCGTACGACAATATAGGGGTTCAGATATGACTTTCGACCAAAACTCGTACGACTTTTTGATCCTGTGGGATGACTTTTGACTCCAAAAAGGAATTTTGCATCAGATTTTGCAAACTTTTAGTTTTCAAAATTAGTGTGTTTGTAAGATTTTCTCTATTCAAATTTGTTGATTGTGTGACAGTTCGGGATCATTCGTTCTCAAAGACCAAATAGATAGCAAACACATAGAATAACAAGAAAAGGGAAGCAATCAATCATCTGAAAATAATGAACAAGGGCAAAAGCAACCTTGTGCATGAACAAGCAATAGTGACTTAATATGCTAATCCCTAGGAATGCTACTTGTGTATGTCTTCAAAAAGTTTTTCAATAACACACATAGTCCTAGAAAATGAAAAATTGGCCTCGCTAAGGTTTGTAGTAATGGTTTGACTCTGCAAATTTTATGATCTCAAGAGGGTGAACTCCAATCCATGTGCACTGGGGTTTTGACACAGTCTGAGAATTTAATCAATCAGGATCTGCCAGGGAGATCCGATAGCCCAACAAGAGATCACACCTGTGAAGATTTCCTCCACAAGGACATTTATATAGAGGTTGTTGCTACCATGGCGAAAATGGCTATTACCACTTGAGGTTTTGTCCATGTGGTTGATGCAATTAAGGGAATGTCCACTATAGTTAACCCTCTCTAAAGGTGACTCACAAAAGATACCACAGGGGGACTAGATTAGATTCAAGGATCTGGGTTTCTGGTACTATCCAAAAAGGAAGTAGAGCATAATCCCCTAATCTCTTCACTTCACCAAGACAAAGCAGAAAGATTAATCTGACATGCTAAGACTAAAATTTTCTCACCAAGATTTATGATGTCAACAACTATGGTCTATCAATCTCTCCGGAGAGAGAATGTATCGATCAAAAGTTGAAGACTCAAAACTAGGTAGAACGCAAGATAATCTCAATATCCACCCTACCTACAAGGGGATCCTTCGTCAAGAAGAGCTTCACATGCATGAGCCTGATCATCCACAAATAGTGTTCATAGGGCCTATTTACTATGTGTAACAGAGATGCAAAAAGCAAATCTATGTTTGTTTTATAGCCCAAAATGAAGTATGTGATATGAAAGCAGGAAAAGTCACGCAAGCTTGACATGTGAGGGTTCGTTTTATATCTAAAATTGAAGTGTTATCAAATGAAAAGGAATACCTAAGTTCCTCACAATGCGCTTAGTAGATTTTACCTATTTTAGCAATTTTTGTTATGCTTTTCCAATTAGAATCATCCAATTCAATCAAAAATAGAAGATCTCAATTGTTATGGTTAGTTGTTAGTCCAAATCTGGAAAACTATCTAAAAATCTGAAAAGACAATTGAATTCTGATGTCAAAACTCATACGATAGTGAGTTACCTCCTGTACAACAATCTAGAAACTCGTACGATAGTGGGTGTCTTCCCACATGACAATTCAAATCCCAAATGACAATGTGTACAATCTGGCATGAGTCTCAAAAAACTCAACTATCATACGATAGTCAGGGGGTCCTGGTACGACTTTCTAACAAAAGTCGTACAAAAAATATATGGATAGAAAATAAAAGATCATAGTTTTGACCAAAAAATGACAAGAAATTGATAAAAATTATTAGAAATGAAAAGGAAACCCGTTTCAGGGCCCCACGATGGGTGCCAGAAATGTGTGTGTGAAAATTGTACCTAGCTGTGGACACAACACTTCAGTAAAACATTAGAGGTTAGCAAAATTGAAATAATCTATAAATAAATGAAACTAAGCTAACCAGGTGATTTACTGCCTTCTAGTAGGTGCGAGTATGGTATTCTCAGATTAGACCGAGATCAGTGACAATGCAACACCTAAACGAAGGATTTTAATGTATGAAAGCAATGAGATATGAATGCAAATTATTCTCTTTTTTTTGGATTTTTTATGCAATAAGATGAAAAATTGTATGAAATTAATCTAGATGAATGAAAATGGATATGCAGATTAATCTAAGAATGATATGAATTGATATGCAAAGCTATGAAAAACTATGAAATTGATCTCACAAAGTCACCTCTCGCAAAAGCTTGATTCTTCGTATGCAGTTTCGCCAGAGTGATTGTGCAAATTTGAGAGATATGAATTGTGAAGAGCTGATCCTTGATTTTATAGAAATCCAGGGCTTGAGGATGCATTGAGAAAATCCATAAATCACTCTTGATAAACTCAGGTTGATTTTTGAGTTAACAAGAAATCAAAATTAATTAATTCACAAAATCATGCAAAAATAGCTTTTAATTCAAAATAGAGTTTAGTTTAATTTTCAACTCATCATCACATGTTGAGTTTAAATTTAAAATTAGTTGTTGATTTCTAGTTGACTGTTTTTCTGATTGTGCATGAATTAATATAAATTAATTTAAAAATAAAGTGATTTATTTTCAACTTAACTGATTTTAAATTTAAGAATAACTTATTTATGGGTTAATCAATTATTAAATCAAACTTTTATTCAAAAACTATATTATTAAATATTGACAAATTGGATTTAATTAATTAAATAATAATTTAATCAATTATTTTTAGGATTTTTCATTTATTGTCAAAATTAAATAATATAATTAGGAATAAATATAATTAAATCTAATTAAATAATTAAGTGGCAGTATTAATCTAATTAATTAAATATTCAGAATATTCAATTAATCAAATTTTAGGATAAATAACGATTTATTGTCAAATAATCATTAAATTAAAGATAATTAGATAAATTAGGAATATTTAGGAAATATTTCTCGATGCAGAATTAGGATAAAATCAATTATGGTTTTGATAACTTGATGTGCATATGTGCCTTAGGTTAGGACTTTGATGTCAATTTCGATCAAATTACTGATGTAAGAGGTTAATCAACCTATAGCCCATTTTTTGGGGAATTACAGTAGCTGAAGGTCTCAGTTATTCCTGGCGCTCAGCGATAACTGCATTGCTCAATGATGCTTGGCATGGTTGGTTCACTGGCACTCAGTTATTCCTTTGTTGCTCGGTAATCAGTCTTTCCAACTAGTGTTCTTGAGGGTTTTCTCGACCGACTTGCTAGATTTATGGTTGGTAGCTAATGTCTCATTCTCCTATGTGGATCTAGAGGCCGACATGGATTATTTAATGATTGTAAGGCTATTTGAGAGCCAACTTGTATTTCATTTAATGTTTGTTATTTTAGATGCCGACTTGGCTTGGGGAGTTAATTGTTTCTTCTAGCTGACTTGTGGCTGAAGATTAGAATTAAAGGGGTTGCTTGGGTAATTGTTGAGAGGGATAAGTTGGTAGATGACCATCGAGGTGAACTTATGGAAAAGATCTTATGAGATCTTGTTGTAGTTGTAAAATCAGAGCTAGTAGCTTGCAAGATTAGGAGCATGAAGATTGCTTGGAAGTTGGAGTACAAGTTCAGATCTTTCCTGGGACTCCTACCAATGTCCTGTCATGTTATAGACCTAGGCTAGCTAAGAAAGTATTAGATCTAGTGTGATCTTGTAGACTGTTGCATTATTCTGTACTTGGCGAATGAAGGTTGGATCTTGTTGCAGAGTGAAGGTTGGATCTTGTTGCAAAGCAAAAGTTAGATCTGGTTACAGATCTAAAAATTAGATCTTTTGTTGAGCAAGTTAATTCTTGAGTGTGTCGAAGATGCCTCTGAGGAGAGCTTGTGAAGAGGAAGAAACTATTGGAGAACTCAGTCTTGATGATTTTAGGGCTTTGCAAAAATAAGTGCAAGACCTACAAGAGGAGTTGAGAAAGAAGACTACCTTGAAAGAAGATAGTGATGATGAATCTGAAGAAGAAGATCATTTTGAAGAAGCTGTCGAAGAAGCTAGGGATCCAAAAGAGAATAGAATCCTGAAGGCCATGTCTAAGATTGGGAAGAGACCTAGGATTGAAGTTTCTGCATATTCTAGAAGCCTTAGACCTAAAGAGTTGATTGATCAGATTAATGAGATCGATGAGTACTTTGAGTATGAAGAGATCGAAGATCCTAGTAGAGTTAGATTTGCAAAGACTAAGTTGAAGGGTCATGAAAATATTTGGTAGAGAGAAGTTCAGTTGGAAAGAGGTAGAAGAGGAAAAGAAAAGATTACTAGATGGAACCGAATGGTTGACAAGTTGAAGAAGCAATTCATTCCGATGGATTATGAATTGGAGATGTTCAAGAAGATGCAAGCTTTGAAGTAGACTAAAAAATTAGTACAGGAGTGTACCGAGGATTTTTTAGGATCCTGATTAGGACTGGTCATTTGGAAGCTGATAAAGAGAAGGTTGCTAGGTATGTCTATGGATTGAGACCTAGTATTCAAGAAGAGTTACTTACTGTTCGGATGACTACTATAGGAGATGCTTATCAAATGGCATTGAAGATTGAAGAAAAGCTGAACAAGAAGTTTGGAGGGAGACAAAGCAATAGGAGTAAAGGTGGTAAGACTAGAGAAATAGTTGTTGAAGGTAATGTGGTGGAGAATTCTAAGAAAGTTGATGTAGGATCAGGAAGTGGTCAAGTTAGTAAGAATTTCAATGTTGGACAAAGAGGAAGATGGAAGAATGAGTTTACTGGCACTTGCTATAACTATGGTGAAGCTGGTCATAGAAGTTTTCAATGTCCTAAGAAAAGAGTTGCATTGGTTGCTAAAGAGGATATTGTGAATGAGGTAGAGAAAGGTGAATCTCTCCCAACCAGAAGGTTACCTGCATGTGTCCATGAATCGGTACAAAGAAGAAATATGTTTAGAACCATATGTAAGTGCGAGAATAAGGTATGTAATGTCATAGTTGATGGTGGCAGTTCTGAGAATTTTGTTTCAGAAGAAATAGTTAGTAAATTGAGTTTGGAGAGAAGGAAACACCCTAAATCTTATCAGGTTAGTTGGATACAAGATGTGTCTAAAGTTAGAGTTGAAGAACAATGCTTGGTTAATTTTTAGATTGGATCTTACCAAGATGAGATATTATGTGATGTATTACTGATGGATGCTTGTCATTTGTTGCTTGGTAGACCCTGGCAGTTTGATAGAAATGTTTTGTTTGATGTTCGTGCTAACACCTATGTGGTTAGGCATGAAGGATCTAGGCATAAGTTGATTCCTTTATAGGAAACAGGGACTAAGGAGTGTGGAGTTATCAGGTGTTGTCCATATGACAAACCTCAGGAACACAGGGTTGATGAACCTATTCCTGCAAAGACTAGTGTGAATGAGAAGGAGAATGATATCTCTGATGAGTTTGTTGAGATCAAGAGACAGATGGTCTTTCTAACAGAGCTGGTACAATAGATGATGACATTTGTGACATAGAGAGATGCAGATGATACTAATCTGATTGAGGAATCTGATGTGAATGAACCTTACTGAAGTACAGATGAGGTCGGTAGTAGTAAGGATGGTCAGAATCGGTTGCTATCAGTTGTAGACAGAAGTGGAAAGCAAGAGAATCTACTGCAAGGAACAATGAATGAAGTGAAGACTACTTGGGGTGAAGAGCAAGAGGAGATCTAGGTTAAGAACAGATATAGCATACATGTTCTGATTCCCTTGAGGCGTTCCTGATTTTCCTATATGAAAATCTTTGTAACCTGGGGTGTCTAATGTAGGAGCATCCTAGGATTCTTGGCAATCCTGTATCAACCAAAAATATGTTTTCTTTGGATGGCAGTTTTGTGGTTTTGATCTCAGTTGGAGAGGTGTTCTACTCATTTTTGGAGTCTAGTTGCTCGGTTTCTATGTTTACCGGGTTGGTCAGTTGTTGAAGAATGCTCAGTAGCTGAAGGTCTCGGTTATTCCTAGTGCTTGGCGATAACTATGTTGCTTAGTGATGCTTGGCATGGTTGGTTCACTGGTGCTCAGTTATTTCTCTGTTGCTCGGTAATTAGTCTTTCCGACTGGTGTTCTTAAGGGTTTGCTCGGCCGACTTGCTAGATTTATGGTTGGTAGCTAATGTCTCATTCTCCTATGTGGATCTAGAGGCTGACATGGATTATTTAATGATTGTAAGGCTATTTGAGAGCTGACTTGTATTTCATTTAATGTTTGTTATTTTAGATGCCGACTTGGCTTGGGGAGTTAATCGTTGCTTCTATCTGACTTGTGGTTGAAGATTAGTATTTAAGGGGTTGCTTGGGTATTTGTTGAGAGGGATAAGTTGGTAGATGACCATCGAGGTGAACTTGTGGAAAAGATCCTGTGAGATCTTGTTGTAGTTGTAAAATCAGAGTTAGTAGCTTGCGAGCTTAGGAGTAGGAAGATTGCTTGGAAGTTGGAGTACAAGTTCAGATCTTTCCTGGGACTCCTACCAGTGTCTTGTCATGTTATAGACCTGGGCTAGCTGAGAAAGTATTGGATCTAGTGTGATCTTGTATACTGTTGCATTGTTTTGTACTTGTTCATAACTGGGAAGGCCTTACAGCCTGACACATTACATGTAATCAGTGGTTTGATGAAATAAAGCTTACTGTTCTTTATCAATATGGTGTTGTTGTCATGAATTTTTGTTGTGTTGTGATTTGGCTACAAAGGCAGACAGTCCTTCACTGGATTCTCCATCCTTGACTGCATCAATTTGTAGAGTCTATGGGGGTAGCCATTCAATCGCAAGAATCAGCCTCGATTCCAAACTTCTCAATGGATGAGCAAAAATGGTGGTGGAAAGGTCTAGAGCATGAGTGTGCAATATTTTTTAAGTGGTAATAGGGAATGGTAGGAGATGAGATAACTCTAGACAGAAGTTTCAAAACCATTGAGGGATTTTTCTAGTTTAGAGGAACTTCAGCTTCCAGAAGATTGTGAAGAAGTTGTGGCACCCTAAAACCTAGACTATTTCAATGAATGAGACCCAACCGATGAGTGAAAAGGAGATGCACATTAGGGCTTTTTCTCTTCTAGTTAATAATAAGTATTGGTATGAATCTATTTCCTTCTTAGAAGAAAGAGACTTTATCATAAAATTGAAGTGTCCATGGCCTTACCTAATCAAACTAAGGAAGTGGTGTGAGGATAACTAGGAGAAGGATTGCACTCTAAAAACCATGGCTAATGGGTTCTACCTAGTAACTTTATCCTCAAAACATGACAAGGACTAGACTCTTAAGAGTGGACCTTACCTAAAAGATGATAACGGACTCTATCTTAGGGATTGGGCCCCTAACTTTGACCCTACTAAGGATAATGTTAAGGAGCTCACTGTTTGGGTTAAGCTCCATAATCTCCCATGGGAATATTGGGATAGTGTAACACTAAAATTGATAGGGGATTTGATAGTAACCTATGTTAAATATGAGGATGTAGTGGATCAAAAATATTTCATTATTTTCCTAAGTATTTTGGTTTTATGGAAATAATGTCACCAGTTACCAAACTTTATTGCGCTAGGTTCTGAGAAAGGGAAGTGGAGACAACCTCTTGTAATTGATAAGGGTGAGGAAGAGACTCCAAATTATGCGCATAGTGTCTCATAAAAGATGGACAAGGGTAAAGGTTTCCAGTCTAATTGGTTAGCAGATAAAATTATTAGGAGCACTAAAAGATGTGGGGGTAGGGATAATGCGGTATCCAATCATTGGAAAGAGATAATGTTGGCAAATAATTCTTGTGGAGACAAAGATGTGATGTGAAAATGGGTTGAAGGCCAAATGAAGGAGATCACATAGATCTTCTCACTAGGAATGGATTGTTGGACCAAAACAACTGAGGAAAGTAGTTCTATCTAAGTGGTAAAGGAGACTCCTTTATCTATGAACCAGAGAATCTCTAAGGAGAGGGCAGATAGGGAGGGAAGTGAGGATAGTATCATTGTTGATAGGCCTAAATGAAATGTAGTTGTGGAGGTACATTTTAGAATAGATAAAAGGATGGGATATGAGGATCCATCTTGTGTTGTTGGGGTACTGCATGATCACATGATAATGGCATAGGTGGTTCCTGATTCTTCACAAGAAGAAGATTCAATTGTAAAAGGGGGTAACAAGAAGGAATGGAATGAAAAAGGTTTTAAACCGATGGAAGAATCTAATTTGAATTTTTAGATAGCAGATGGGTTGACTCTTTCATCAGCTTTGGAAGCAGTTGAGGAGGAAAGTGACTCTTTATATAAGGATATTAAAAGCTCATCTATTAGAAATTTGGACAACTCCTTTGCTGAGGTCAAGGACAATGAAGGCAATACTAATGAGTTTGATTTAGATTATGGATCTCAAGGGGAATATGGGGGTGAGGATGATCTAGGTTTTTTTAGAACACTGGTATTATAGAGCCCACAATAGTGGAGAAATCCCCTTCCTCCTTAACTAAACCAAAAATAGGAGAGAAAATGAGAAGGGGTGCAAGGACCACTTTAGAGATTATTGGTAAAGAAGCTAACCAAACTAAACTTTTGAGATTAGGAAAAGGCTATGCCTTTTCTCAGCAACCATGAGGGTCCTATCATGGACTGTTGGGGGCAATAGTGCCCCTGACAAGATCCGCCTATAAGAAACTAAAATCAAAGATGATGAAGTGGAACCTTTCAAAAGAATATTTAATCGATGGAAGGTAACCTTTGCTAGAGTGGAAGGCATTTCAAGGGGCTTGGGTGTCCTATGGAATGAGGCTATAGTTGATGTGCAACTTATTGACTAGGATAGAAATTGGAAATGGATTGAGGTTATGTCAAATTAGTTATTCACAAAATTTTATGCTCTTAATGTTTATGGCCCCAACAATCTAGTTTTGAAGATAGCCCTGTGGAAGGAGCTTTCTTTTATTTCTGAGTAACAATGGGGATAATTTGTTTCTATTGGGAGGGACTTTAATGCTATCCTTAACCTTGTGGAGAAGAAAGGTGGTCCAAGTTGGGTTGGTCAAAGCCAATAGGATTTTGTTGACTTTATTATTACTAATGGCTTAGTGGACTTAGAACTTCATAATGCGGATTTTACTTGGACAAATCAAAGAAGTGGATTCCTTAATATTGCAGAGAATTAGATAGGTTTTTATTGATTGTAAAATGGGATGTGATGGACTGGATTTTCACTATACAAATCTTACCTTTCTCAAGTTCAGATCATTATCCAATTTGTTTTAGAATTCAATAGGACTCTACACCATATCAAACCCCATTTAAATTTGAAGCTATGTGGTTGCATGTTGATAACTTTAAGGATAAGATTGCTCAATAGTGGTGGGCTGACCCACAAAAATCAGGTAATAAGGCTTTCAT
The DNA here is from genome assembly GCA_027943335.1 of Chamaecyparis obtusa. NCBI lineage: Eukaryota > Viridiplantae > Streptophyta > Pinopsida > Cupressales > Cupressaceae > Chamaecyparis > Chamaecyparis obtusa. The sequence continues at coordinate 20,510 of BSBK01004625.1, read as the reverse complement.
CTTTTTTTAAAAACTACAATTTCTTAAGGAGCAACACAAAGTTTGGAATAGGGAAGAGTTTAAGGATATTTTTGTTGAAAAATTCAAGCTTGAAAGTAGTTTAGCTGAGCTGAATTCTAAAGTGATAGATGAGGGTATGAGAGAGGAGGAATATGTTATGGAGAAAGAATTGTCAAAGCAATATGTTAAATTTTTGGTTAGGGAGGAATTTTTTGTGACAGAACTCTAACAACATGTGGCTGGGGGAAGGGGGCAAAAATACAAAAAAACATTCACAACTCAGGTAAGGTGAAGAGGTCTCAAAACAGGATTTCTTCCATACAAGATGCAAATAGAATCACTCTTCAAGATATAGAGGCTATTAATAGGGAAGTAGTGACCTACTTCTCTTATATCTTTTTTGTGAATCATGTAAATCTTAATGTAGATTTGAGTATTTTGGACGTCATTCCATGTTGAATATCTAAAGCACAAAACCCTGCTCTAATGAAGTCGGTCTCTTTAGAGGAAGTCAAAACTTTCTCTCTTTGAGCTTGCAGGGGATAAAGCCCCTGAGCCATATGGTTTTTCAACTATCTTTTTCATAAAGCATGGGATATAGTTGGAAAGGAGGTGTGAGAAGTGATGGAGGAGTCAAGAGTTGGTGGTTTTATCTTGAAGGACTTTAATAACACCTTCATAGCCTTGATTCCAAAAAAGGCTAAAAGAGTGACCTTTGATGATTACAGACTGATTTCTTTATGTAGTACTATATATAAGGTTATTGTGAAGGTGATGGCAAACAAACTTAAACATGTTATAAACTCTTTTATATCTTTAGAATTGAGTGGGTTTGCACCTAATAGATCAATCTATGAGGAGGTGATAGTGGCTCATGAGACCATTCACTCAGTAAGGATAGCTAAGACTGAGAGAATAATGACAAAGTTGGACATTAAAAAACATTATAATAATGTGAACCGGTATTTTTGGTTGAAGGTTCTTGAGAGATTTGGTTTTTGTGTTGATTGGATAAAATGGACTGAAGGATGCATACAAACACCAAGGCTTTCGGTGTTGGTGATGGTGAATGGGATCCCATGAGGTTTCTTTGAGACTAACAAAGGCATAAGGCAAAGGGACTTGATCTCCCCCTTCTTGTTTATCATAATGGTAGAAGTGCTAAGTAGACTAATCTTAAGAAAAAGGATGGAGGGCCAATAGAAATGAATTAGAGTGGAAAAAGACATGGACTCATTATCCCATTTACAAGTTGTTGATGACACTTACTTGATAGGGGAAGCCTTTGTTCAGGAAGCTAGATCCATTAGAGCAACAATTGATAGATATAGTGTTGCTTCAGGACAAAGTGTGAATTGGCATAAAACTGAGGTTTATTTTTTCAACACTAATGTTCAAAAACATAAACATGTCTACAAGATTTTAGGCGTGAAAATGTGGAAACTACTTGGTAAATATCTTGGCATTCCTTTGTTTGAGAGAGCATGTAGATCAAATCTATGGAAGGATTTAACAAAAAATTGTGTTAAAAGGTTGGAAGGGTGGAAGAGTAAATGGTTGACCTTGGCAAGGAGGATTCTCATGTTGCAATCTATCATCTCTACCATCCCAATTTTTTCTATGAGTCACCTTAAGATTCCAAAGAAAATACTTAGATTTGAATATAAAAGTAGTTTGAAAGTAATCCAAGGAAAAGGAAGGGAGGTAGTTAAATAAGAATTACCTGAATTTGGATGGATAAAACTCAATTTTGATGGGGCTACGAAGGGCAATCCTAGGCACTAGAGAGCAGGGGTTATAGTGTGTGACTAGTTAGGAAACACACTGGCCTTTGTAGCACAAAAACTAAAAGAGGGACCAAATATTATGGTAGAGGTAAGGGAAACCATTCCTGTTCTTAGGGTTGGAAAACACTTGAATTTGTATAAAATTCATCTTGAGGGTGATTCTCAAATAATAGTGCAAGCTATTCAGAAAGGTGATACTTAGGCTTGGCATTTACAAAATGCTAGTAATGTTATAAGAGAGATGATACCTTGTTTTAAGGATTTCAAAATTAGTCATGTGAGGAGTGGTAATATGGAGGCTGATAAATTATCAAAATGGGCTCTTACCTTTGATAAGGAGAATAAAATAAGGGTAGACGACTTGCACTATTTGTCTTTAGAATTTTAACAAAAATGATTTTATGCTTTATGCCTTCTCCAGCTTTGGCATCTTGTGTGGTGCAATCTCTCAATAATATCTTGATATAAATCTAGATTGGTGAGTGATGTCATCTTGTATGGAAAGATACAAGTTAACTAAATTTTGGCAAGCTTTTATTGTAGTTTAAGCTTTTAAGCTTGGGTAAGCATGTGAAAGGATGAGTAGCTTAATCATTATAATCTACAGAGATTGGGTGTGAATGGCCTTTTTCTACAAATTTAATGCTAGCAACATTTCAAAGGATGGAAAGGCAAACCATGTGAGGTTTTAAATTGCTAGATGAAATGCAAGCGATGGTATTCGGCATTGATGAAAATGGTGAAGTGGCAAAGGTTTGTTGAGGTGAGGAGAGTTTTTTTTAGTAGTAATGGAGTCAACTTTCTTGGACAATGATAAGCAATAGAAGGGCTTTAAAGGCCTGGTAAGTAGGGAAAGGTTGTTGGGCGTGCTTAAAATTAAAGATGAAGCTGTCGTTGAAGTTGATCTTGGTGTCATCAAAAAGTAATTCATGGAGTAGAAATGAAAATGGAGGGTTAATATGAACATAATGTCAATTATTATTGCATGGGGGCTCAAAATTGGTGAGGAAATTGCGACAGTGAAGCAAGTGGTAACAACTCTATTTGAGAAGGATTTACTAATAGGTCTTGACTCCATTTTGGAGTGTCAATTCCTGGGATGGGGTTAGATTATGCTGAGTATGAGAACCAAGAGTATGGGCTCTTGTCAAGTGTGGTTCCGTTGTGGTTCTAAGAGGATGAGAACCAAGAGTGGCAAGAAGTACCGAAAAATCTTTTGATGGTCACAAAAGTTGGTGTGTTGACTCATTTTTTGGGATGTTTTTCAATGTTGGAGGATTGTTGCATGCAAGGTACTGAAGCCTTGAACTATGGTGCAATGTTGGATCGACTAAAAGCGGAGCGATGGTGTTGAGTGCATGATGGATGACAAACTATCTTTTGGATGTCTTTTGGAGGCAGTTGCGATGGTCATGGGCATTTGTCTCTAATTATTTTTGGGTTTTCTTTGAGCTCATGGCGAAGCTTCTGAGGTTTATTGTATAATTTTTGAAATGCTCATATCTCACCACTTAAGGGTCGTGGTTGTTTGAATGTTATATATAGAAACTTGTTGTAATGGAGGTGGTAGGTTGCAAGTAGGACTATGACATAGCCTTGTTATGTAATTTTGTTTGTAAAATCCCTTTTATATAATAATAAAGATTTATTTAATTACTTTTAAATTAAAATTAACAAATACATACTTTAACATAAAATTTAAAATATAAGAAAAATATTATAATTAAAACTATTATGCAAGAGTTATCTTTAAGGTGGTATTTTTAATAATTATTTTTAGCATTAAAATCTCAAATTATAAACATACCAAAAATTCTTGAGTGATATAATATATAACCATGATAGCTTGGCATATATTTATAAAATATTATTTAAAGTTAAATAGCATAACTAATCAAAAACAAGCTTTTCTTAGCTTCAAAAATATTTATTCACATTCTCTACTAACAAGGCCAACCATGAAGGTGGAAGCTTATATGGCCTCTCCTAATTGACCTAAAAGGATAACACATCACACAAAACATATTTATTTTATATTATTTATATTACATGTTAAGTGTTAATATTTCATTATTTTCATTATATGAACTCACTTTATGAATGCATTTATTTATTTCTTACAATGCATTAATTGAAAATGAAAAAATAATTTTAAAGTTTTTGTGTTATTAATTTGTTTTATTATGTGCAAAACAAAATTAGTCATTTACAATAATGTTTACATGTGATGTGTAAAAATGTGCATTTAACAATTATGTAAACAAGTTGTGTCAAGAATTACACTCATAAAGCGATCTCTTAATTCTCTTTTAAATGTTGTTTTTAAGAGGTAATTTATGATTGTTCATTATTAACAATGTTAATATGTGATGGGCTAAAACATGTATATTATTATGGTGATATAATTATGTTAAGTTGGTTCCATAATATGATGATTTATTATTCTCCACTATGAAACATAATATTGAGCAACTTGTTAAGTGATTCATAAATGATGCATTTATTTATAAAATTATGATTGGCAACTTTAATGTTAACATCAAAATTAGTAAATTATTAAAAAATGAACACTAACCAAATTAATGCAAGGGACATGACATACACTAATGAATGACAATGGTGGAAAATTAAATTTTATCAATATAATAAAGATTTTTTATTTTTTTACTTTATCACAAAAGTAAAAATTGTAAGAAAAATATTACAATTATCTTTTAAATGACATTTTTAATAATTATTTTTAACATAAAAATCTCAAATTATAAACATACCAAAAATTCTTGAGTCATATAATATATAACCATTTGACCATTTAAAAGTTTGCCTTTGCAATCATAATTTTCATTATTTTTAGAATCTCACCATGTCACATAATATGGCTTATATTTATAAAACATTGTTTGTAGTTAAATAAAATAAATAATTAAAAACAAGCTTCTCTTAGCTTCAAGAATATTTATTCACATTCTCTACTAACAAGGCCAACCACGTGAAGGTGGAAGCTTATATGGCCTCCCCTAATTGACCTAAGACAACCACACCACACATGACCACACCACACCAAACCAAACCAAATCAAACATATTTATCTTATATTATTTATATTATATGTTAAAGTGTTAATATTTCATTATTTACATTACATGAACTCACTTTATGAATGCATTTATTTTATATTATTTATAGTAATATTTTACAATTTCGTACAATGCATTGATTGAAAATGAAAAATTATTTTAAAATCTGTGTTGCAATAATGTTAATATGTGATTGTCAAGTAGTACATCTTTATTAATTTCTTTTATTATGTGCAAAACAAAATTAGTCATTTACAATAATGTTTACATGTTATGTGTAAAACTGTGCATTTAATAATTATGTAAACAAGTTGTGTTGTCAATTGCATTCATAAAGTGAGTTCTTAATTCTCTTTTAAATATTGTTTTTAGGAAGGTAATTTTATGATTGTTAATATGTGATGGTAAAAACATGCATGTTATTATGGTGATATAATTATGTCGAGTTGGATTATGATTTATGATTGTCCACTATGAAACATATTATTCAGCAACTTGTGATGTGATTCATAAATGATGCATTTATTTATAAATTATGACTGGCAACTTTAATGTTAACATCAAAATTAGTAAATTATTAAAAATAAAAAAAAGTTAAACAATAACCAAAAAAAAATTGCAAGGGACACAAGACATACCTTAAAGAATGGCCTTGGCCTATTGACCATTCTTTAAGCTGCCAAAAAAACACAGGACTTCAAGGAATGACCATGGCCAATGGGCATTCCCTTCAGTCCTTGAAGGGGTTTAAAACCCCTTCCAATAACTTTCTTTTATTAAAGATTGTATTTTTACATGTTACAAAAACTATTAGATCAATGTTTGATCAAAATAGTATTGAAGAAATGAAAAATAACTAGTCACATCCTTTATTGCTCTGAATCCATACCAGCAACATCATTTGTATGCTTGAACTTTCTATAATGGTGGAAAGTAACTGAAAATGCTGCTTGGGATCCTTATTATCAAATACTTGGCAACCCACCTGAAAGAGGTGGGCAGATAATCTACAGCAAAATTTAATATTTTGTGCATTGAAGTCACTGGTTACAATTTTGTGTAATCCTGTCATCCAATCATTGTCAATTTAGCTATAAATCAATCAATGTAATGCAACAAATATCAATACAATAAAATATAAATTTAGGTAAATCTAAAATCTATCTGGAATTTTTTTTTAAAGCTATCTAGAAAATTAAATTTAGGATGCTAATAAGTTCAGCAAGGAAGAATACTATTCAGGTTTAAACTCCCTAAATATATAAAAAGGGTGGGTAATAAAAAAAGTCATCAAAACAAAAACAAAATGTTAAGAATATGTACATACCAGGTCTCTTTTTTCTATTCTTTCCAAAAGCACCAAATGCATCAACTTCAGTTCTGATAGCTACAAATTCTCTAAATTGTTAGTCAGCATTTCATAACTTGACTAATACTTAAAAAGGAGAAGAAACTTAATAAGTAAAAAGAAAACTAGCCTAAATTTACCTTTCAGCATCTTCCTGTCAATTTAATCTACAAGAACATAAAAATAAATACAAGTCAATCTATTAGACATGAAAACAAATCAAAACATTCTTAAAATTATGTAAAAAAGGACGAAAATTGAGATAAGACTACTATGAGACGTTCTTAAAATTAAGATTAAAAATGATGAATATTGAGATAAGACTATCATGAGTTGTAGGAAGCATATCATGATCATTAAAGAAAACATCATGAGCAATCAAACCTAGTATTATCAGATCATGTAAGTGACCAAGAAGAATGAACAATTGCCTAACCAAAACTTGAAACTATTTTTGTGGAAATACATTGAACAGTCATACATAAGAAGTCAATACTATAATGAACAGAAACGTCAAGCACACCAACTGCCCGTGATGCAGAAGAAAATCTAGGAGGAAGTGGAGCATTACAGGCCCTTCTGGTTGGGAAGGAGACCCAACAATGCCTATAACAATTTTCTTGCATATCTCGAGGAAGAATAATAAGGGAGCTGCTCCGTCAGAGACCAATGCAAATATATAAGTGAGGAGGAGGAGGAGATATTGCAGGGAAGATGGGAGGGCGGTGGCAATACAGAGGAGGGCTGATACTAATTGCTGTGGTGGTTGTTATATGGGTTACCTCCGCCGAAGTCACCCAGACAATATTTAAGGCCTACAGACAACCTTTTGCCCTTACATATTTGGGAGCATCTCTTATGGTTGTTTATCTTCCAATATCTGTGGCAAAGGATTGGATCTGCAACATAATAAAGAAGTGATGCAAGAAAAATTGCGAAGTGATAGATTCTAGCGTTGATAGTTCTTATTGTCTTAATTCCCCCTTGAAGGTCCATGCATCATGTGATGATATGGAGTCTGAAATGCAAATCTATTTTTCAAGAAAAGACAGCAATGGTGATATTAATGTGGATGAAGAAGAAGGGAAGACCTTAATTCCAAAGCATCAGGAAGAATTGCAAGTTATGAAGCTTCAAGAAGAGCTCACTCAAAGGGAGGTTGCAAAAATCAGTTGTTTACTTACACCAGTTTGGTTTGCTACAGAGTATTTTTCTAATGCAGCCTTGGCAAGAACGAGTGTGGCAAGTACAACTATATTATCTTCAACATCAGGGCTATTTACCCTATTCTTTGGAGCACTGTTTGGACTAGATTCTCTAAACGTTCCTAAAGTTGTTGCAGTATTTTTAAGCATGGCTGGAGTAGCGATGACTACTCTTGGGAAGACATGGGCTGCGGATGATGCCGTTCAAAATACTTCCACAAATGGTGAACACTCAATTGTGGGAGACGTGTTTGGGCTGCTTTCGGCAGTTTGTTATGGCCTATTCACTGTACTGCTTAAGAAACTTGCAGGTTCTGAAGGTGAAAGGGCTGATGTGCAAAAGATATTTGGTTATATTGGACTATTTACTCTGTTAACTCTGTGGTGGCCAGTATGGCCTTTATCTGCTATTGGCATTGAACCGAGATTTAGCATTCCTAAATCTGCCAAACTGGATGAAGTTGTGCTTGCAAATGGATTCATTGGAAGTGTCCTATCGGATTACTTTTGGGCACTATCTGTAGTATGGACAACACCTGTAGTTGCAACCCTTGGGATGTCCCTCACCATTCCTCTTGCAATGACAGCTAACATGGTGATTCATAGGCGGGCACTATTCGGCAATCTATATGCTTGGTTCAGCTCAGGTATTTGCAGGATTTGTGATTGCAAACCTTTCAGATAAATCTTCACAGAAAATGGGTTTGTGATATTGTAATGCATTAAGGATTACTTGTATTCTTATCAAGAAACAAAATATTTTTTCCCTCCTATATCAAAGTTTGTAAAATATCAAGGTGGACGAAGTGAAACTCCCAGATTAAATTCTGATGCATCATGCACTGATTTTTTTGTTTGTGGCAAGATGGTGACTTATCGGATTACTTTTGGGCACTATCTGTAGTATGGAAAACACCTCTAGTTGCAACCCTTGGGATGTCCCTCACCATTCCTCTTGCCATGACAGCTGACATGGTGATTCATAGGCAGCACTATTCGGCAATCTATATGCTTGGTTCAGCTCAGGTATTTGCAGGATTTGTGATTGCAAACCTTGCAGATAAATGTTCACCGAAAATGGGTTTGTGATATTGTAATGCATTGAGGATTACTTGTATTCTTATCAAGAAACAAAATATTTTTTCCCTCCTATATCAAAGTTTGTAAAATATCAAGGTGGACGAAGTGAAACTCCCAGATTAAATTCTTTGATGCGTCATGCACTGATTTTTTTGTTTGTGGCAAGATGGTGACTTGTTTTGGAATGAAACGAGCATTAAAAATCATATCTATGTTGCCATGCTGCTGTTAAATGATGTAAGAGTATGTATAAATATCACCATTTCCAAGAAAAGTATGTGCCTGAAAGTTTTGCAAATCACTCTTTCAACACCGAGTCATTGAACTAGCATGGATTTTGGTATCATAACGACAATCATGACGTTTCGTGCAACACAATAAAAGTGCCAAAGGCTCTTCTTTGTTTTGCAGTTCATGCTGTGAACTGTGTTCTTGTTTCTCAAGGAAAATATTGCGAATGAGATATTCTGGTTGTGGACAATATTCCTACAAGAAATTTCATATATGTTGGAGTCATCCAAGTTGAAATAATAAAAATTCTTCGAATTTTTAAAAAAAAATAGTAAATACTATAATGGTAATTCAAATGTAATTCTCAAGAAGAAAAAGACCACGTAATACATGAAATTTGAATAAGTAGAATAAGCATACAAAACAAAACTGATTGAACACAATGGTTGACTAAATTTCAAGTAAATTTTAACCTCCATAATCTGAGAGGCATTGATTTTGTTCTATTTGGGTATGGAGATCATAAACTACCAAACCTATGGTCGGTTTTTTTGCTTTTGCAGCACAATTATCAAATAAAAATAGTATTACTGAACCAACTGAGAGGTTTAATCCATTTGAGTACAAACTTTTTGTATGGAGTTTTAAAAGATGAAAAAAGAAACCCAGATTCAGAATTGCTATTCAAAAATATAGTGAGCTAATTGTGTATGGATGTGCTGTTTTCTGATTCATTTTCCTATGTATATAACACAATAGCTAGAGTACTTGTTGTAAAGCTGAAGCCTGGACCAAGACATAAATGGTGGTAGGATTTTTTTATTACTGTATAAGGCAATGAAAACAATGGTATTGATTCCTGCATCAGATCTCAACAACAGGCCACCTTCCTTTGAAAATATAAAAGGCCAAAGACTCGAAAAAATAAGGAAAAGCGTGATGCAGGAAAGAAAACACGGAAATTTGAAATGTGTTAAGATACCGCGTGCCCAAGTGAGACAGATAAAAATTAAGGGACAAAAATCTAGAAAAGAATCAAGGCATATACGACATACGAATTAAAAATGGTGTCATCTTGCTTTTTCTCATTATAATTGTGAGAGACAATAAACTCGTTAGCGAACCATTCCTCTTGATTTTCTCCATATGGATAATTTTGATTCTCCTATTTTTCATTCTTTTAATGTATGAAAAGGATACCCAGGCTCCAAAAGACAATTGATAAAAGCAAAAACGTTACGTGTGCAATATTCTAATTATTCGTTCTTTGTTTGTTGGTTGTGTCAATTAAGCTGCACAATTGCAAGGCCTATATTGATTGTGTTCTTTAGGCACCCTGTGATCTGTGATTGGGTTTCAATTTGAGTCTGCATATTTTAAGAGACTCTGCAGACAGAACGCACAAAAATTGAGGTTTAGGGTCATCAGAACAGGCGTGTTGCAGACTGTCAGAGGCTCCTGTGCACATTAGGGGAAGGTGCAGAAACCTATACAAATGGCTCCAAACGGCTTAATGGATTAGTAGGCTCAAGATATGAAGCTTACATGGCATTGTTTTGAAAGTATCCTCTTGTTGCTGTCAGATTCAATTAAAACTAAATTAGTGTTGTGTGAGCTAAACCAATGCACGGTGATTGTTCGCATGAGTATGTGCATCAACGCAATGTAGTCTCTGTGATTGTCGTTATTGCAAAGCATGGATGTCATTCAAAGGCACATGCAATGGCACATGAAATGTTTTTTTAATAGACTGCTACAAAGATATGTCGTGTCATGGAATGCCTTGGTTGCAGGATTTGCACCAAACGAATATGGTAAAAAGGATTTAGAAAATTTCACAATAAAGCCAAGTTCCACAATGTTAGTCATTTTCTACTTCCTTTACCACCATTCTCCTGTCTGTGCTAGCATTGAGAGCTTGGTGTAGGACATGGACTGTTTCCAAACAATTTTTTTGTAGATTTTGTTTAGATGTTGGAGTCGCATATGCCCTAGCAGAGATGCTCTTCATATATGAATATTGCAAGATGTGGACACATGGACAAGGTTGTGACTGTTGGTAGAACGCCTCAAGGAGATGTGAAATGTCAATGCAGATCATGGAAGCATACGCAAGGCACAGTAATTGCTTGATAGAATTCCTATATGTAATGTGGCCTCAATAAGCATTTGCAGGGGGGTTTTATCAGATGTTAAAATTGGAAATGTCTTGTTAGACACACACAACACTGATTTAAAAAGCTTAGATGGCTCAAGATATAAAACTGAGTGGGATGTCATTAAGGCTTTTTAATTTTATTTTATGTGCCTTATCTTATCGGATAACTGGAGTGCACGTAAGAGCATACCACGTACATGGTGGATACCAAGAAAAGCTTTGATCCTCAGTGCTTTAAGCATCCAAGTTCTTAGCTATCTGGACTATAGATATATAATTTTTTCAGACACTCCCAAGCCTGAAGATGCAACCAACTTGCATAACAATCAGTTGTTGATTGACACCAAAACAAAAGGTGGATTGTGATTGTGATATTTTCTATCACAATCAAGTCTTGTAGATCACAACCCTTAAACAGACAACTTTATTAATCGCCTTTTATTTATGATTGTAATATTTATCAAGTCTTTTGATCAAGTCTCTGAGCTTTTCCATGTACACAAGGCTGGAAACATGATACGGAAACAAAAGGTGGATTATGATCATGTTAATGTTTTCTTTTATCAATAGCAACATAATCCTAAAATAAAAATTTGGTTCATTGCATCCAACTCTGATTTTTTGGTGGCAATTGTATTGCCCATTTTATTCCTAGTCTCTGCAATTTCAGCTAGCAAAACCGTCAGTTGTATGCTCAAACAGAGAAATAAGTCAGCAATTTCGTTCAACAGACCTCATCAGGCTGAGGAGTGTTGGGAGAAATTTGATGATGAGCTGCTCAAACCATGGCTTCTATGTCATGCTGCTCAGCCTCAACATGTCATTGCCAAGTCATCATTGAGTAAACAAACTCAGAAGCTCAGAAGCTGTGGACCAGTTAACATAAAGAAACTCATCAAGATGTGGAAAAAGCATATGGGTGTATTTGTGACATGCCATAGGAAGTATTGGTTCAAAAATCTGGAACAAAATTGTACCAAGTTACACCATGTATAGAATATGCAAGAAACTCAAATGCCAGAGTCATACGAATATCAAGGATAACTTGCATATCTGCTTGGGTGATGTAATTGTTGATTGCCTGGACACCTACCTTGTATCCTCGTAAAGAGCTTTGGGAAATGGAGGACAACATGTGGGAGGCATTCCACATAATTGATAAGAGCAAGGAAATCGTGGAGTGTGGATTGCAGCCCAAATGGAAGAGTTCAAAGAAAAAATCCACTGAGGGGCAAAATGATTAAAAATTTGTTGTCCAAGTGTGTTTCAAAAATGGCGTTTGGAATCAACACAGATAATTGTCATATCTATATACCCTGTTACCTCTTAAATTTAGTCAAAATTTATTGTCTGTGCTTCAGATTTGTTGCGTGTGTAAGATCAGAAATGTGACTTAGTATCATAAAGTTAATCTCTAATGTAATAATATTCTATATAATATACTATGGTATATATTTAATAATTTATCCATAGCCTGCACAAACTCTTATTGGGATAAAAATTGAGCATTTATGCTTACATGTATGTACTAGAGTTACTCTGACGAAACAAATGCTCTAGGTCTGATTCAGATTTAGGAAGCCCTGTATCTGAATATCATAATATTAGAAATATTTTGATAAAATCTGAATTAACACAGACAGACTGCTGCTCTAAGACAAAGCAAATTATGGAAAAAAGATGTAGGAGAGTGCCAATTAGGTCTAGATCTTTACATGAGGATTATGTAAAGGAAAAGAAGAAATAGAGGTGGACAATATCAAGGAGCTTGAAGATGATATGGACACTGCCCATTTCCTTTTGATACTCGCCTCTAGTGGCAGTAATAAACCTATTGAGATGACAAAAGAATCAGTTCATCATGCCAAGATAGGGACGGGTGAATCACAGGGAAGTGGTGAGGATTTGGAACCAGGACTGGAGGGGAAGAGGAATGATAAGACTAGTAGACCAGCTAAATTAGGTGCAGATAAATATAAGTGTCACGTATGCAAGAAGCTCTTTAATTCCCATCAAGCTCTGGGAGACCAGAGAGCAAAGTCACAAGTCACAGGAACAGGAAGTGTTGTACTGCAATAACTAAAATATGTGCTCAACAAAACAAAGTGGATGTTTATGCCAATTGCCTTACAGAAATAAGATATAAAAAATAATATCCTCGATCACGGATGAATCTATACCATAGTTAATGTCCATCTCAGTCCAACCCTAAACTTCCGAAAGCGGCTCCTCTAGGAAATATTATAGTGAAAGAAAATCTGAATACAAAATGCTGCAGGCGGTCAAAGCGGGTATATTATATTATTAAGCAAGGCAAAATTTGCAAGATAAAGACAATATCTTCTCTGCCCTAATCTACATTAGGGTAAAGTGGTTCTTTGGATTTTTGGTAAACCTAAGAAGAGATTAAAAGGATACCTGGAAAACTCTTTGCAGCCATTCAACATTATGCCAGGTTGTTTTAAACAAATGAATAATTCATGCATAACAAATGCCATGAGAAGAGTAGTCAAGTTTTTCTTTGCAAACTTTACTACTTTACTACTTGTAGAAGAAATATATACCATAAAGAGAAACAAATACCAGACATGGATAAAAAAGGAAAATACCATCATTTTCTCTGGGGCTCGTGCTGCTCACTCCCGTCCTCCTCTGTCCTCCCTGCCTCTTCCTCTCCTCTGTCCTCCCTACCTCTTCTTCTGCTACCCAAAAAAATTGAAAAAAAACCAAAAAGAAATAGAAAACCAAATAAACAGACCAAAAATTCAAAAGAAAACACAGATGAAAAATGCTAAGAAAAAAAGACAGACCAGTGTGCACACCAATGAAAAATGCTAAAAACAAAGTTCAATCCTATGAAATGCTATGAAGAACTGACGGAAGAAAAACAAAGCTCAATCCTAAGAAATGCTAAGAAGAACTGACGGGAGAAAAACTTCAAACAAAAATAATTTATGTTTCCCTAATTTTCCTGCTTTTCTCAACGATCATCCTATTTTTTCGGCTTTTCCCAACGACCGTCCTATTTTTTCGGCTTCTCGCAACGTTTGAAATTTGAGATGTGTATGAGATATTCTTTTATGCGAGATTCATTTGATTTAAAAGTATATTATTATTGTTTAAATAAAAAAGTTATTTTAAAAAATAATACATAAAAATTTAGTAGAATTTTTTTTTACTTATTGTTTTAATTATTATTTAATAAAATATATAATCTGGGATGACTCTATGATGTGACGGCAAGGTCACGAGCCTCCTTTTATGGAGGTCTTGGTTTCGATTCCTTATGTTGGCACCTTGTAGTCACACTGGCTGACCCACACAATGTTGACAATACTCTTGGCAAAGGCTCCATGGAAGATGATATGTCTGATGCGAGTATGAATTGTGGTCGCAGATATTTGTCAGCAATAGGTGTTATCGATGCCAAGGTTGGAGGTCCCCCGCTAACAATGGTCATGTTCTTTGCTCAGACCCCTTCCAAGTCCTTCTACTCGTTGTTGCTGACAAATAGAGATTGGTGCACACTACAAGGATGATACAACATAGGAGTTGGTCCATAGAAGCAAAGGTGATTGGTGGCAGTGGTCATGGTAAGCTGGTTCGCTTGTTAGTTAGTCCCTCTATTCGATGGTTAGGGAACAATCAGTTAGCACTATCAAGTTGAATAATGCATAAATATTGGGGATGCCTTAGCTTTCATTTCGGGGATGTGGTCCTCCCTATGACCTCACTAGTTCATAGCTCCAGTCAAAAGCACCTACCCGTGATATATATATATAAGTTTAGGTAATTTCAAAATAAATTTAAGTAATTAAACCTTAAGAAACATAGTTGTATAATAAAAAAAAAAAATTTAGAACTATAATAACAACCCAAACAATATTTCAAAACCCATAACCCCAAAATCATTCTTATAGTAATAAAAATAATAAAATATTTTGGGTCTATTTAAACAAATTGACAATCATCTAAATGTCATAAGGTGTCTTCTCAATGTAAGCCTCATAGGATCGAACCTAATATGTGTGTACACCTTGAATACCATCGTCCTTGTTGATATCATCAATCCATTTGCTTTGTCCTTTAGGCCCCATTTGGTTAGCGAAATTGGGGCGGAATTGGTTGTGGGACTTCCACTTTTTTCCCAAATCTGTCATTTGGAACACATATTTGCAATTCGGGTTTCCTCAATGAAAATCTGGTTTAAGCCCTAAAATGGGTGGCACTATCTTCCCACCCAATAGGTGGAATTTGATATCAAATTCATGGATTTGGGTTTTTGTGAAGCAGATTTAATATCCAGTCGCCTCCGCCCCAATTCTAGCACATTGTGTACTTAAACCTGAATTCATTTTTTCATTTCCAAACTATTGTGCAGTGTGCTCTTCGTGGTGTGCCCTTCCGAAGACTGTTGTGCGGCGTGCTCTTCGTGGTGTGCCCTTCTTTGTTGTATGGTCTTTTCACTTTGTCGACCAAGTATTTTTCTTTAAAACCCTAGTTCGTGAGGTATTTTCCTATAGAAGCCTCTGTTTTAAGAAAGAGTTCATCACGGTTCATGCCAGCTACATCACAAACAAGAGTTCATGAAACCCTAGTTTGTGATGTAGCTAGCATTTTGCTTGCAGCGTCCTAAGCAAATGGAAAACTAATTTGACATACCTTGTTGATCTATAAATCATGATTTTAGTTGTTAAAGTATCATCACATCACATAATAAAAATGTTTATGTATTTGACATACCTATTTATGTTTGTGAGTTATTTTCCTTATCACAGTAGAAACCTCTGTTTTAAGAAAGAGTTCGTCACGGTTCATGCTAGCTACATCATGAACTAGAGTTCATGAAACCCTAGTTCATGATGTAGATGGCATTTTGCTTGCAGTGTCCTAAGCAAATGGAAAACTAATTTGACATACCTTGTTGATTTGTAAGTTAAGTCGTGATTTTAGCAAATGGAAAAATAATATGGTTGAATGTAAATGTTTGGCATCAAAATTTTCCATTATAAGGCTTTTATTTGACATAGATCTAGTCTCCTGAAAACTCTTTTGTTCTTTGTCAATCCTTACCTATGTAAGAATATTCTAGCCTGAACTATGCCCTCATAAAGGGTCTTCAAATGCCTAAGAAAGAAGCGTATCATTTCTCCTTGTTTTTTCTATTTTAGGAAGATTGTTTGTGATTATACAATGCTAATGTCTTCTCTTGAGTTACTGTTTGTGTTGAGGGATTACTCGCAGAGCCCACTAAATTTTTCCACAAATCCCGCAGACAATATGTCTTAGGTAGAACTCTATCTATGATATATTTATTATTGAACCTTGAAGAGGGTAATTTTTCTGCAGAAAAGATAAGTGCATATATCTAAATTCTCCATTCTAAATTACATGGCCATGTTCAATTGTTTACAGAGTACTTGAAAAATACAGAATATCATTATCTAAAATGTTAGCATGTAATTTAGTGTTCTCATCTGCATAGTTGGTATCATATAGTAATGTGTGACTATTTGAGAAGTAACTTCTCTTTCCATACTGACAACTACCCTCCTTTCTTCAGAATTGTCACTCAAAAATTACAACAATTTTCACTCTTGCAAAAGTTGTGTAGCAGTTTGACAAGGAGCATCTCTTCAAGGCGAATAACTTCAACTTGATTTAGTAACACCAGACTCCCACATTGTGACAAGTGATCATGTAGTTAGTACTCTGAAATCATTTTAATATTATAGAATGACATCTGAATTTATGTCAGCATTGGAGTGAATTTATTAATACAAAATCATTTGCAGTGAACTACAGACAATTGTGTATTATAGCAGCCATAAAATTAATTATAACATTGATCTATAGCAACACATATGGAGACAACTACAATTCAACATGATAACATTAACTTTTCCACTAGACTGCAGAAAAAGAGGTTCTAGTGATTAAATGCCTAAACTCATGAATATCCACAAACCCATCTCCATTATAATCTACACTCTCAATCATGCTCTCACAACACCTCACATCATTCCCCTCCACAAATCCTAATCTGGACAGAACATAAGCCAACTCCATTACACTAATAAACACATCTCACATATTTCCTTCTCCTCATCCTTCACCATATCAGATTAGTGAACTTACCATATCTCTTTCATACTATGTATTGAAAGAGATAGTAGTTTTTTGAATCTGAATGTTATTAGTCTCTTCTTTCAATGGCTTGATTATGTGTATGTTGAGGGCATCGGTCCTACACCACCCATATTAGTATGCTTGATTCATCACACATTGCTAGACCTTAAGATTACAAATATGCATTTAAGATGACAATTTTGATTCTCTTAGTTATTTTCTATGCTAAAAAAAAATTATGTGCTCTAGAATCTAGAGAAAAGAAGGGAGGAAATCAACCCTTAGTGTGAGTCCTGAGAAGTTTGTGTTTCTATAGATGCAGGGAGATATAAAGGTGTTAGGAAATGGTCATACGGCCATTATGATGTAGAAATTAGGGACTCCAAGTCCAAGCAACATCAATGACTTGGAACCTCAATCATATCTCATTTGTTGTTATGCTATTAGTCATTTTTTCTTCTCTTAGCTGCTTAAATCTTTAGTACCCTTTATATGCCCATTCCTTGTGGGTTATTTATGTAATTATCAAGGTCATTTCTTTTCACATTTCCCTATTTTATCTACATCACTATCTACACATTGGAAATTGCCAACTTTGCAATCTTTGACTTATGTTTAAACTTTATACACTCAATAAACTTTATACCCATAAATCTAATCACACCTTTCCTATTTCCTTCCTTGATTTACTCTCTTGTTTACATCACTTGTACAAAAATTGTAGGTAGATTTGCACCGTAGTGTTTCATTCCTCCAAATTCAAATCTGCACACACCACTCTCTCACCACACTAGAGATTTCACATACTCAAATATGAATGGAGTATAATTGAAGGATAAAATAAACCCGCAAGGAATGTATATTCAAACTCAAGAGATGCCAACCATTTCCTTTTGATGGTATAAGGACTTAATATAAAAGAAATATATATAGATAAAAAAGTGTTATGTTCTTGATTTTTGAAATCAACCATGGTAAGGCTAGTGAACCAATTTCCTTAGAGAAGAATAGAGGCTGTTCCCATAACATAATGTAAAATAAGTTTTTATTTTGAATCAAAAATAAAAAATAACACAAAGAAATGTTATACAACAGAACAATCTTTTGTAAGAATATAATTATAGAAGCTTAAAAAGATAAAAGATAAAATATCAAACAATGAAACCAGAACTATAGGGATCATGTTTGCTATCGTTGCTTTGTCATATGTGTTGATAATGGAGACAAATAGTTGTGGTGTGCTAAGGATTTAACTTCTCTCATCTTATATTTGCTAATGTCACTTAGACCTGTGTTCGTAGTGAAAATGGACATTTGATAGCCATAGGGTCACATAGTTAGTGAGATCAGTACAAGTATCTATGCAGATAACATAGGGATAGGGACAAGGGATACAAACTATAATATAAGAGGACATAGTTACCTCTAGTGCACATGTACAACCACCACCCAACCCACTGATATAGAAATATAGGGAGATGACAGTTAGGGACCCCCAACTAGAATCTTGTAGAGTGATTCTTTAAGCTTTTTTGCATACTTGTATCTTTTTGCTTCATAGTGGATATCTCCTCACTAAATCGATATGTATCTTTGTGCTTCATAGTGGATATCTCCTCACTCAAATCATTGTGTTTGTCCACATTTCAGGCCATTGATGGATCCTATTAAGAATATTGACGTTCTAGGATGCATAGCTATGGAGACCACATATTCTCATCTTCTCACAACTCTTCTTGCTTTTCTTGTCGTAGCCAAAGTAGTGTTAGCCTGAGAAGGCAGTGCACAAATGGGTAAATGAATAAGAAAAGGAAATTATTTTTATAGAATAGTTATTTATTCCAATGATGTGGATTTTCATGATCAGATTCACATGAGTAGGGGATCCTTCTTTCATCTAGCTACTATCATAAGGCTGAAAGGAAGCTTGCAGATACGATACACTTGAAGTTAGAAGAACAACTTGTGATGTTCCTCCACACCCTTGGCCACAACCTAAGGAATTGCAAGATTCCCCAAAAATTTGGGCACTCAAGAGAGACAATCAGTCGATACTTCCACAAGGTGTTGAGGGTTATCTTAGCACTCCACGAGGATTACTTTATACCACCTAGTCCAAACACTCCTCCTGAAATTAGTGGGAAGGACCATTTTGATATGTTCTTCAAGGTAATTCTTGTGTTGTTACAAATTTCTTGTATGGATTTTTATCCTTATCATATTATTGGTTGACCGTATAATTGATGATTGTATCATATCGTATAGGATTGTGTTGGATCTATTGATGGAACCCATATACCAGTCACCGTCAATGTCGACATGCAAGGTAAATATTGTGATAGAAAAGGCAACTTGTCACAAAATGTTATGGGTGTGTTCCTTCGATTATAAGTTTTAGTACTGCCTTGCTAGTTGGGAAGGGTCTGCTATGGATAGTCATGTTCTAGCTTCAAGTCTATCAAGAGCATATCCTCTTGTTATTCCCCTCGGTAAGCCAAATCATAGTTTAATATACTCAAGGGTACAATCAATGTTTCAAGTTTTAACAATCTACTTTATTTATGTAGGAAAATATTTTCTAATAGATGTTGGATATCCCAATGCACCTGGATTTCTTGCTCCTTATCGGTGTACATGCTACCACCTTAAGGAGTTTAAAAGAGAGAATCCAATAAACTCTCGACAAGAGTTTTTCAACCACCGACACTCATCTCTTAAAAATTTAATAGAGCGTACATTTGATATTCTCAAGCAACATTTTCCAATCCTAGGCATGCCACATCTTATTCTATCATGACACAAGCCCATATTGTATTATCATGTTGCATACTACACAACTTCATTATGATAGGGGACAACATTTCATTAGAAATCGGTACCGAAGAGGAAGATGATTGTGATGGGATATATGTACCAATGCTTGAGACATATGGGTTGTCTCAGCATGATAGAGACTAGTAGTCACAGTTTCGAGATGATAGGGCAAGTAGAATGTGGGAAGACTACAGATCCCGAGAATAGTTGTTCTTTTATGGGTCAATGTATGAAGATGTAAAGGATAAAATGGGAAAAGGAGGATGTATGAGAAATTTGATATGTGAGGGGAAATAGGATCTATTCCTAATCCAAATTCTTAAAAGGAGAGATCCAAATTGATTAATCACAAAGAAGTGATCAATGCACAAATGAATCAAACTATGGAGAATATGAAGAGAGGAGAAAATCCTATAGTTCTCTATAGAAACTATGTGCTTGAAATCTTAAATGAATAGAAGACAAATACTAACCTCAAAATATGGTAAATCTAGAAAAGACTATTTTTTGATGTCTATGCACAGTTTAGGGGAATTCTGCAACTTGCTTCGGACTGGAAATGCCAAGACAAAGAAAACTCAGAAAACTTTTGTATCTCGGAGTCAGGTCGACCTTGACCTTAGGATCAAGGTACAATCTTACCCCAAGGCACAATCTTACCCCCCACTGAAGGTCGACCTT
>BSBK01004624.1:182500-197053 GCA_027943335.1 Chamaecyparis obtusa | reverse complement strand
AGATTAACTATGACAAGTATATCATCCTCTAAAATTATTTGATTTAAACACACTTAAATACTTCAATCCCTATGTCGATGCCACACCAAATCTAAAAATGAATACCCCTAACAATAGATATATCAATTATAAGACATATTTATAATTTACGGGTTTCAAATATATATGATGGTCCTTTTAGGTAGTGTTGTGGTATTACCAAAAGATGACTAATTTAACACATTTTATGAAATAAGTAGGATTGTTCCAAACCTACATAACATTGGTGTGACCATTATTTCCTTTGTTAATGGTATTAGACTCGGTAGTAAGTAGGCATCTCTATTATTATGATGCTATGACATAATTGAAGAATATGATGTAGAAAAATAGCTTCATGACTATTAAAAAAACTAACATATGAACATTTTATGTAATTGACATATTCAAAGTGTTGTTCATGGCATCTGGAACACCGAGTTTATAAATGTACCTTACCCCTTTTGCACATACTTTGTGACCTTCAATACCTAACTATATCACATTAATTGTATGATCCCCCTTTTCCACAAGGTTAAAGAAATGCACTAAGTTATATTTAGTTAATAAAAATCCCCTAGTATGCATGCACATGACAAGATATTGCTTTAAAGGTGGGAATCTTAAGAAGGTAAGTTAGCATTGATCTATGTTTATAGTTGAAATTAGAAATTTAGAATCAATCCTCCAAAAGTGGTCCAAAAAAAGCTTAAGATTATAGTTGTAGTAATGAACCGTAATTAAAAAATATTATGTTTAAAAATTGTGTCCAAATAATTAAATGATACTTACTTTAAAAAGATAAGATACATATTAGAGGCTAGCTCTTTGTCATAATATCACATTTACACACTAAACCATTGCCCTGAAGATAATTGATCAAAAATAAATGTAAAATGAATTTTAAAAATTAAAATTATATTTTTTACGTAATGCATTTGGAGTCAAACTATTGGTATATTTTCGCAATAATTTGAGGGTGGGGGGGAACTTTCTCTAGCATTCACTTTTACAAAATACTGAAATATAGCCGCAAATTAAGTATATATGTCTATTTCCATAAATCAGGTCTTATGTTAGCCTTGGTATTTGAGCTGAAAAGATGTGGGAAGAATCCTAAACGGACCTTCTAACAAACCCTATTAAAATATTTTAAGTACTGTAAGAAACTTTGGACCAACTACCCTACGGACTTTATATGTGACGGTTACTTGTGGTCATTAAACATTTTTTAACGTGGTGGTGGTTTTCATTACTATTCTTCTTATTGCATATAGATTCTATCCTTTCTTATACATCGATTATAAAGAGAAGATCATCCCTTATGGAAGTAATTTACATTGAAATGATACAATCAAATGTAAAAGAGATGTCAATTTCATTCTTAGAATTTTATCATATTTTATGAGTCTTAGTCAAATTAGTTGAAATATAGTTTGTTTTTATAAATTAGGGGAAATGACAAGTAGTTGAGTATTTGTTGATTTAATATCTAATATTGTTAATAACATAAAATTAGTAGGCTTGACTTTAAATTTGTTAATTTTGATTGTGTGTACTCGTCGAAAAGAACAAATCATGTGATATTATATTTGCACATCAATACAATGACTTAACACAACCTCTTATAACTTAATAGTACCCTTTATGAGGAACTTTTATGAGCAATCTCGCAAAAAACTATGCATATGTGACATCATATTTGATGATGTGAACCCAAAACTTTACTTATAAGCATGAACATTACCAAGTAAACCACTATAAAAAAATTGATTAATTTTAATCATAACATGTTATTTTGAGAAGTGCAAAGTTAGGGTGCTCTTAATCTTCTCCTCATCAAAGAAATTAGTTTCTTCTCCTCATCAAAAAAATTAGTTATGTTCAAATCCTTAATGATAACATTCATTATCTCACTCAAAGTCATGTTATGATTCAATCTAGGACTTTAGCTTATAAGAAGTGAGGAGATGAGACTTTAGCAATCAAAATGTAAAAACATAAAAACCAATAATGATATATAAAAAAGTTAAGATCTAACATATGAATCAAATATCTAGAAATCATATCTAAATAAAAACTTTAATATTAAAAACCTAAAGTAATGTTCTAGAGGGTGTTTAATTAAATTAGCTTCATTGCAATTAAAAGAAACAACTTGGTTCTTTTCAAATCATCTACATTGATTAATTAAGTAAATAAATTAGCACGAAGTCAACCTCTAGATAAACCAGTTGAGTCTTAAAAGTGTTAAAATGTGTAAATGAATTAACAAAGATAGATAGGGCTACTTGGCTCTAGATTTGATAAGTACGACTATTGCATTATGTCCTATAACCCATTATCCAATTTTGAATCATTATTATTAGATTGATGACTATTAATATATCTAAGAGAATGAAAAATGATCTTAACTTTGTTATGGTTCAATCTTATGCATGTTACCTTGATTGTTTTGTTGGTTTGAACTGTGAAATGTATCCTTGAACTTTATCCTTTGAGGCATACACTCTAATTTATGTTTTACACATAAAAATATTGATGTTAAAAGCACCATCAAAACTTCATGCATGCTAGTCAATCTAGGTCAACTGGCTTAACATCTTACACCTTAGGAAGGCCCCTTGATAGATGCAATTATTTGGGAAACGTTTAAAAATATATCAAGTATAAATAGAAATGTCTATGCTTATGCTTGTGATTTTTAAATAGCACGACTCAACACTCTCTAAGATAAATATGATAAGTGGGTAAGAGAATCGATCTAATAATTTCATAATTAAACCAAATTTTTGTCCTTCTATATAAACATCATAACATGTACAAATTTGAATATCCTATACTTGATTCAAATGGTAGAAAATAGATAGCTACAAGTAAGCTTACAAATTCATTAAATAAACTAATGAGTAGCGTAGGTGTTTTTAGGTTACTAATAGAAACCCTAAATTTAATTTCTACCCTTCAACTTTTATGTATTTGATATCCTCTCTACATGCACTAGTATAATTAAAATACCTGAACATATTCTCACTAGATATCATATGTACTTAAATTTTCATCCTATCAACCAAGGGTATTGACCACTCTTATATATATATTTGCCTAAAAATAACTAGTTTAGACTGTCATCTCGTAAAATAAAGCCCCAACACATAAAACCTAGATAAATAATGGCAAGTATATCATCCTCCTAACTGATTTGATTTAAAAGCACATTTACCACTCCAAATCTAATAATGAATCCACCTAATAATAGATGTCTCAATTATATTACATATTATTCTAAATTATATTATATGGGTTTTATATATACACGGTGATATTTTAGGTAGTTTTAAGGATATATCATGATCATTAACTCGTTTTAGGAAACAAGTAGGATTATACTATATGCACACAACCTTGGACTGACTATCATTTTCTTTGTTAATTGAATTAGAGTTGGTATTAAGGAATCACCTCAATTATTATGAGGCAATGAGACGTTACACAACTATGTGGTGTAGAAAAATAGAACTTCAAGAACCCATCAAGACTTGTATAATGAATAAAAATTTCTCTCACTAACTTATGTGAAGTGATTTGAAGAAGATTTGGAATACTAGTTATAAATACTTGACCCATTTTGCACATATTTTACACCAACCTACAATACCTACTCATGTATCACATTGACTACATAATCTTGTTTCCCCTTATGCTAAAGTGATATATTAAGTCACATTTAGTTGTAGAAAACCCTCTAATATGCTTACATGTGATAATTTATTACTTGTAATGTGAGTCTCACAAGGCGGTAAGCCAACATGGGCCTACACACACACACACACACACACACACAGAGCATACAATCTTAAAAGAAGTTAGAAGTTTAGATTTGTATTTGTAATCTTGAAATAAGATTAGAAATGCTATGCATAAGGTTTGTAAGATTTCTCAATTACTCATTACAAATGCTTCGATTTAAAAGAACTTATATATCACAATTTACAAACCCTTAACAAACTAAATCTAACAATTGGATTCCCTGAATAATAGATATCTCAATTATAGCACATTTTAAATAAAAATTATAAAATAGGGGTTTTAGAGATACATGATAATAGTTTTGAAATAAGATTAGAAACACTATACATAAGGTTTGTAAGATTTTTCAATTACTCATTAAAAATGCTTTGATTTAAAAGAACTCATATATCACAATTTCCAAACCCTTAACAAAGCAAATCTAACATTGGATTCCCTTAATTTAATAGATATCTTAATTATAGCACATATTAATCTAAATTATAAAATAGGGGTTTTAGAGTTACATGATAATGCTTTTGGTTAGCACATTGCGGCATTAGCAAAAGATGGTTAATAACTCATTTTAGGAAATATGTAGGATTATATAAAACATACAACATTCTTTTGACCTTAATTCCTTCGTTATTTACACTAGAGATGGTATTAAGTAGACATCCCTATGATTATGAGGCTATGTCACAATACACAACTATGAGGTGTACTTCATTACCCTCACATAACTAGGAGAACAAATGATATTTTCTCTAATTGACGCGTGCGAAGTGATATGTAGAAGATTTGAAACACCACTTTTACAAATGCTTCATGACCTACAATACCTACCCATATCACATTGATTAAATTCAATCCCCTCCCCCAATGTTAAAGCGATATACAAGGTCATATTTAGTTACCTAAATAAAGCCCTCCACTATGCTTGCACTTGATAAAGATTGCTTTAAAGGTGGTATTCTCAAGGAGCTAAGTTGGTGTAGACCCATGTTAATATATGAATTTGAAAATTCAGGTTCAAACTTACATACATGCTTCTTAAAATAGTTTAGATTCGTGTAGTTGCAATCTTGAACTAGGATAAAAGACATTATATATAAGGGTTGTGTTTGAATCACTAAGTGATAAAGATTATAAATAGATAAATTATAAACTAAATACTAATTCTTCTTTTCAAATGTAATTTATACACAAAACTAATGTCTTAAAGATAATTGATAAAAGACGATTCACCTTTTATCCTTGAAACTCTTAATCCTTAGCTACCTATGAAATTTGAAGATTTTTATAATAAAACAAAATTTCACTTGTTTCTTTATTGTTAGCAATAATTTGAGGGGACCCTTTAGCATCCACGCGTACAAAATACTGTGGTCTTAGAGTTGGTAGAGAATTGTCTTAGTTGCCTTGGTATTTGAGCTGAAAAAGATGCTTAGAAACCTAAACAGACCTTCTAACAAACCCTAATAAAAACCTCTTAAAAGTACTAAGACGCTTTGGTCAACTACCATATGGGCTTTGTATGTCAATTATCATATTTTAACGTGGTGGCAGTTTTCATGACTATTCATCGTTACGCACACAGATCTGCTATTTCTCATATAGTTCTGCTTTAAAATTGTAATTATTGTAATTATTAGTGAAACAATATGAGAAAAATCTATAATTATAATAAGTGTCAATTTTATTCTCGAATTTCAACACTCTATGAATTTAAATTAAATTAGTTGAAATGTAGTTTGTTCTTATAAAATTAGGGGAGACAATAAGTTGTTGAGCATGTTCTAAAAGTTATGATAAGTTTGTTGTTTTAATGTCTAATAGTATTGTACTAGCATTGTGACTTTAAAGTTGTTAGTTTTGATTATGATTACTCATCTAAAAACAATAAACTATATGATGTCACATCTTGCATCACTAAAATACGAGTTAATACATAATTATTATAATAACTATAATTATTGAAGTAATTTACAATGAAACAATTCAAGTTAAATGTATAAATAGGTGTCAATTTCATTCTCAAATTCTGATGTCTTGTGGGTTTTCACTAAATGAGTTGAAATATAGTTTGTTCTTATAAATCTAATGGATGTGATTAATAGTTGAGCATGTTACAATGTCATGATAGCTATGTTGTTTTAGCATACAATAGCTTTGATAGTTGTATACTAGCATTGTGACTATAACATTGTTAGTTTTGATTATGAGTACTCATTCGAAAAGGACTATCATATGATGTCGCATCTTGCATCACTAAAATAGTAGTTAACATACAACTATTATGATTGCATTTGTTGGAGTAATTTATATTGAAAAAATTTAATTAAAAGATATAAACAATTTCATTTTTAAATTTCATGTCTTTTAATTTTCATTAAATTAGTTGAAATGTAATTTTTTCTTGTATAACTAGGGGAGATGATTAATACTTGAGCGTGATAGCATTTATTGTTTTAATGTCCAATACCTTTAATAGTATTGTACTAGCACTACGACTATAAAATTGTTAGTTTTCATTGCGAATACCCATCCAAAAATCAACAAACAGTATGATGTCACATCTTACATCACTAAAATTTGAATTAACAAATAACTATTATAGTTTAATTTATTACTCTTTTTATTAGTGAATATTTTTTAATACCATACTGGTAAGAAAGACAGTCATGTGTTTGGTAAGTTGTAGTAAAGCGACTTTGAAGGTTGTTGGTTAGATTATGCTATTCTGCGACAGCTTTTTGTTGCCTCTTTATTTGTATTCTTTTGCATGATTTCAATACAAAAAAAACATACCGCTAAGACATTATTTTTGATGATATAAATCAGAAACTTTGTTTAATGAATACACGTGTCAGTTTTGATTAATCTACAAAAATATACACATATTCACAAAAAAATTATAGGACATAAGGTTACACCAATAGTGCTTGGAAAGCAAGATAACAAAAAAAAAGCCACTTAAATGGCGAAACCAACAACAGTAGGAGGCAGAGTGGGGCTAGATCATCCAGTTTGTCCCATACATTGGTGGGTCTGGGGTGATGTCAGGAACATACCACCCCTCATCAACATTAGCTTCTTTCTCCCTTTTATCCTTTTCATCATCCCTCATTAGTGAAATCGCCCTAGCCAATTGATGGAGCCCTTTGACGAGTGCGGCCAACCACCATCTCCACTAGTCACCACTAATTGTTGCCACCACTAGTAGACAACCCTGCCTCTTCCACAAGCCACCTAACCTAAAACTTTGGAGTGACATTAGAAATGGACCACCTCTCATTAACATTAGCTTCTCCCTCATTTTTATCTTTGATTTCGTTCTTCACAGGTGAAATCATAGAACCAATCGAAAAAGTCACTTTGAAGAGTCTAACCAACCATCATCTCTACTGATCTGTGACCAACTACTAACATCACAAGTAGACAGCTGCACCTCTTCCTAAGGCAAACACAATCATTATTAAAAAACCACTATAAAAATTTGAAAATAATTTAAGAAGCTGCTACTTAACCACTAATCCTCTCCCCTATTATATTTTCAATTCATTGTTTAAAAAAAAGTAAAAACACCCAAGTGGTTGGAATTGTGTCATTTTCAGGCTTTTTTACCAATTTGTCTGAGAACATGGTTGAAAGGAAAGACTCTCTGTAGAGACAAAGACAGAATTCATCTTTTCATCTCGCAAAGCCAGATGGAAGAGCAACATTAGCTACCTTAATTTTGGTTCAAAGTACTTTGGGTACTGTAAAAGATTTTTATATTCAACAAATTTTTGACGCGAAATCAGCAGAATTGAAGAGTGTGGACAAGTTATTACGCTCTTTGAGATCTGGAGCAATGTCGGGAGGAAAGTCCAAACTGATAGTTATCGATTGCCTTTATTTACGCTTGACTTGCAGGGTTATAAAATTATTTGGTGGCATTCCCATAGCTGCTCATTGTTGACTGTACCCAGCTACCGCGCCCGTGGTCCCCAACATAATAATTGTCTAATCTCAAACCATTTTGATAACAATATTGTCCTTGAATTTTACACTGCCTGCTATAAATCACGGATCTAAATCCTCCTAGCATTCGTACTGCTTTTTGAGATTCCAGTGCTCTGTACAGAGTTTTTTTGAGAAATGGGCAATGCAATTCCGTCCAGAGGGCATGGCCGGGTGAAGATTATGAAGCTGGACGGACAAGTAACGAAGGTGAAGACGCCTGTGACCGTGGATCAAATCCTGAAGGATTATCCAGGCTATGTCGTCTTGCATTCGGACTCTGTTCGTCATATGGGAGTTAAAGCAAAGCCCCTGGACGGATCTGTGAGTCTCAAGGCTAAGCACCTCTATTTTCTTGTAGAATTGCCAAAGCTCGAGAATTTCCAGCGTGCGCCGCGTAGGGTGCGTTCTGGCATAGCCTTGGATGCAAAGTCTAGGCTGGAAAATTTGCTTTTGGCGCGCAGGTCTATTTCTGATATCTCTGTCATGAATTATGAGCCGTCTGAGGCTGTTGCTCCTGTTGAGAACGGAGGCTTTCGGCTTAAAGTTCGTCTCACCAGAGCTCAGCTTGATAAAATGATGGCTGAGAGTCAGGATAGTTCTGAGACTGCGGAGAAAATACTGCAGACGTGTTTTGAGCATGCTGAGAAGACGGAGAAGGAAGATGAGGAGCCGAAACAGAGCAGCCTTCCGTGGAAACCTGCTCTAGGGAGCATTCCTGAAACTTGTCACAAGGCGCAGGTAATTTCTTTTGTATTTTCCTTTATTTCGCTCTTATTTTTCTGGATTGAAAACATCTCACTATTTAAGAACGCTTCTGGCTATAATTTTTCATATCATTCGTCATTTGATAATAGAACAGAGCATTGATGTAAAAAAAAAATTCGCGACAGTTACGGTCACAAGATTTAAGAATGCTTCTTGCTGCAATTTGTTTGAAAGAATAGAGCAAAGTATTGATGTAAAAGATTCTTCTCTCAGTTACGATCAGAAGATTTAAGAATTCTTCCAGTTATAATTATTTGAAAAAATTCACATTATTCATCATTTTGATAATAGAACAACGAATTATTGAGGTTAAAATTCTTTAGCACCGTTATAGTCAGAAAATTAAAGAATGCGTCTGATTATAATTATTTTTGCATATTTATGGTCAGAAGATTTAAGAATGCTTTTTGTTGTGCGTCTTCGCGCAGTAACGGTGAAGATTTTAGAATGCTTCCGGTTATAATTATTTGAGAGAAATTCATTCATTATTTTGATGATAGAACATAGTATTGATGTAAAAAGTTCTTTCGCACAGTCACAGTCAAAAGATTTAAGAACGCTTCTGATAATAATTACTTGAGAGAATTTTTCAAATCATTCATCATTTTCATAATAGAGTAGAGTAATGATGTAACAAATTCTTCCGCGGAGTCACAGTCAGAAAATTTAAGAATGTTTCTGATTATAATTATTTGAGAGGATTTTTCACATCATTCATCATTTTCATACTAGAACAGAGTAATGATGTCAAAAATTCTTTCGCACGGTTGCAGTCAGAAATATTCTTTGATTATTTACGGAATGTGAAAACATAAAGTCTTTGAGAAAAAATTTCACACGATTACTCATTTTGATAATAGATCTAAAATATTGATGTAAATAATTCATTCGCACAGTTAGAGTCCGAAGTATTCTTCCTTATTTAAGGAACGTGACAGTATTGTGTTCCGTAACATCTTAGAAATTTATTTTTGCAACTTGATATAGCGTAGAATTTGTGCTTTCTTTGATTTACAGCTAATGTTTGCAAAAGATCTATTTCACCAATTCATTCTGGACATTATCTTGCCTTTATCTCTTAAAAAATATCAGATCTTTGCGCTCTGATTTACTCTTTCTCCTCAAACACAATTATACTAAAACGTTTGTTCATGTAATGCAGGGAAACCGGGTAAGATTTCACCTGGCACAGAAAGGACAAGTTTTCTGACAGATGAAGGATTTTATGCAGTCATTGTAAATAGTAAGAAGCATGGAGGCCATGTAAAGATAGTGAGCACACCCCATATGTTATTGCACACACCTTTAACATATGCTATTAAAGTAAGTTTAGATTTTAAGCTAAATGAATGATGAGCGAGATCTGTCTTGCGTTCAACAGATACTGGAATTGAATTGGACAACAACAGTATTTCCATTCATGGATAAATCTGTTGTGAATCCTGTCAGTGAGCTGTTATAAATATTGAAGTTTTGAATGCCTAAGATAACAAACTGTTTTGATCTTTTCATTTTCTGTTCTTCCGGTGAAACTGGTAAATTAAATTTTTTATCCATTAAGACAAACGGTATGACAGTGTGGATCGGGTCTTTTACTTCTGATTCAAACTAATCTGTATTGCGATTGCGTGAAGTCATCCACGGAGTTTAAAGATTAGATTAGGACGTCTACAACGATCAGAAGAACCGAGAAAATAACAGTACTACTAATGGAAAATGGCGTGCTTTTAAACGTTTCAGTGGATTGGGAATAATGTGAACGATTGACGCTTTTGTGAACTATTGACGTTTTTTTAAAAAAAATTAAAGAAAGCGAAATTTGAACCGCAATCTTGTAGTAATACGAATATTTTAGTCAAATGTACCATTATGGCCATATTTTCCATCATGTGACCTTTTCGTCTTCATCCATAATTATTAAAGTAAAAGGAACCTAATTTTATATAAATAATCGTCTGCCCTCTTTGTGGGACTCTAAAAATTCTAATTATATAAAACGAATCTATCTTTATGGCTTTATCAAATATGTCACATCCAAGGTAATCATTCATGTTAAACTAAGCTTCCGGCATAATCTTCGCCAAATAGACGCGGAGAGAAATACTAGGTAATGCATGTACAATGTACATTGTAAATTTAGATATTGGGGGATATTTCATTCTATGGCTTAGTTATCTTTCATCATTAATTTTTAATATGTTGAAAAAGAATACACATAAGTCTAGAAACTTTTTCATTTTAGAAATATTTTATTATAGTAAAGGTATGGTATGCAAGTGTATATCTACATTTATTATTAATATTATTATATTATAATTATGTGTAAATATATAGTTATAGTATAATTTACTTTAATTTATTTATTAAATGAATTTATTGTTATTTGAAATCTATTATAAATTTTTTTAAAGCTTGTATCGATAATATTTTTATGATATCTACGGACAAGGCACATACAACTGCTAAGCTTATTGTGACTAGCAAGTCACTGCTCAACATTTTTAGTAGCTATTTGTGGAGATGGTGGTCGCGTGGATAGCAAAGTTTCTACTTATTTTTAAGCACTACTTTAAATAATATTTTTAAATAAAAATTGTAACAATATTTGTTACAAATAAAAGTCGGAAGCAAAATTTTAGGCAAATAAAAAGAAGAGAGAAAAACATGGTGAAAACATGTGGCATTTTTCCAATAAGCATGTGCTATTTCCAGCGCTCCTTTTTTCAATGTTTATTTTTAATTTTTAAGCAACTATTGCTACATTAAAATAGGAAAAGATTCCAATCTATCATTTCTTCCTAATAATTTTTTTACATGGGAACACTCCTGCTGCTTAAATTTAAGCATAAATTGTGACTAAGCAAGCACATGGGAACACGGGGTAATAATTTAGATTAGTTTTTTAGCATAACATGATTTTGTGTATTAGGTCATGCAACCTCATTCACAAATTCAAATTGTAAATTCTACACTCCAAATTTACTCTTTTTGGAAACTAAAAATTATCCTACCAACATATGCCTTGTGATGTGGCCTAGTTACCTAACATTCAAATTTTAAGTCTCACACTTCAAAGCCGACCTTTTCAAAAACTAATAGTTATCTTCGTCGGCCAAAAAAATTGCATGTATTTGAAAACATTTTGAGCCCAAGAATTTAGTTAGCATAAATTGGAAAGGGTAAAATGACAATAAAAATTGCCTATATGCATATCATTTATGAGCATCAAAAGATAAAAGTTTTTAGTTACCACATATTTCTATTAAACCACTTAAATCTACATTAATTTGTATGTATGACACGCCTATACCAACAGGGTGATCTTTAGTGGCTTAAGTGATGCCAAGGAAACTTAAGTTCTCATCTTGAAGCAAGCACACTAAAGAAACCCCCCTTTAGAAATAAGTCTAAAGCATGGTTTAATAGATTTGGAAGACACCAACATTAAAATATTTTTCCTAGCATGACCTTTTCTAAGACTAGAATGTATGACACAACCTTATTTGTTGTAGCAACATTCTCTTCACTATAGTATTGCCCCAAGTGATCATAGATTTACACGTTGGTTTGTAATTTTGGTTAAATATCTAAATCACCATTAAATTAAAGTGATTTCTTTATTTCTATCTAGATTAATATTTCTTTATATGCAATGGCTAATACTTCTAATAATTTATATGTTAATTATAGGGGAAATAAGGGTTTAAAATAATATTTTCTTCAGATTTTTGGTGAACCTCATTATACTTAGATCACTTCTAATTCTTTTTCCCCAAGTTAACCTCAATTTGCTTAAAATTATAAATTTTTCAAATTATTATTTCATTTCTAAAAATTTGTGATTTCAAGATGTTATTACCTTCTATGCCAAAGACACTTTGTAGAGACTTGTTCTACTAAAGTGAAGTTCTAAGGTAATCATTTTCATTCTTATGAATTCCTTTAAAATGGGTATCATTAAAAGCTTAAGTAACTATATCCATCCATATGACCATGGTGTTTGTTGGAAATTTATTTAAAATAATAATAATAAATAAAATTGTTTCAAAATTACAAGTTCTAAAGAAGGATATTACAACTTGTTAGATGTTGATGCACATTCCCCTTTTCTATTTAATGAACTTTAATGCCTCCTTATGGCCAAATTGCATGGAATGGGGATCCTTAGATGTATTAACTAAATTATAATGGACTCTATATCTCCTCAAAATGTTTCTCATGAATTTCACTCTCACTCACATGCATCTTGTATTACCTTCCCCCCACACTCATTTGATTGGGCATGCATGGTTAGCTAATACCTCTATCCAACATTGGTCTAAAATTTATATTTACTAAGGGTGTTATGTAAGCAATGCACTAATAAGACATTTAATTATTATTTATCGTCTCTAAAAATTAATTATCAAATGATTTACCAATTTTAATCTATTAGTATGATGGAACTAACATTAGAGAAACATTCGCACGTGAGAAAAATATTGCACCAAGTACCAAGTCTAAAGACAAGACAAAAAGAGACACCATTTTATTATACATGAGTGTAAGTAAACATGTTGTAAATATGACACACATGATAACGAAGATAAGATAGTAGTCATTAGAAGTGTTAAATAGAAGTAGTAGAGGTGTAATTCCCTGCTGGGGAACGTGGTAGAACAATAAAAAATAATACAAAAGAACAACACAATTTTTTTAAAACAACAATAGAGAGTTTAACTTAGATAATAATACACCAAATAAAACCAACTAAATGATGCAATACATTAATAACATGCATAAGTACTAAACATTAAAATATTACACTACCTCCTCTTAGCTTCCCTGACATTGCTACTAAGGAAAGCATAATCACATAACTAATCAAATATAGCATAATTTGAAATAATGCACAAGTCAATATCAATAAAATAAATTCATTTAAACCTCAAATCCAAATGTGCATAATCCATAAGAAAATGTTAAACAAGTACATAATGATAGTCGATACCAACATCAAAATATCCAACTTAAAACATAACGTTACATCAAATTTTTTATACATGTTTGTTTTTATTGTTACATCCATCTTTATAGAGAGTATACATTTACAAGGCCAATGATTCATAATACATTATACAAAGGTACAACAATAATCATCTATCATGAAGTTGTAATAAAGACTTTGTGAAGATGTATAATCCATCCAATATGCTCATGGACCAGCCAACAAACCTCAATGGAGAAAAATAATTACCACTCAAACATGTGGAATCCTAAGGCCCACCCCTCTGAGCTAGGAGATAGACACAAGGCCCCATGCCACACAAGAAAACACAAGACAAGGCTACAACACATAATAGGAACATTGTAAGGAGAAACTAAAGTTGTTAGAACTACAACTGATAAACTACTTGGAGAACAAAATGAGAGAATGTGAAGATGATCACTGAGCTACTAAGGTATATGCGAGACATTAGATCATTTGTTATATTGTCATTGATGTCAACTAGCTTTGACTTTACTTATCATGATATTTGCAAACATCTCAAGAAGGTAATCTTGGTGAAGGAAAAGAGATATTAGCATGAAGATGAGATGTATGAGTAAGTTATGAACAAGGTATTCATTGGGCAACTTATTGACGATTCTATGACAGTATGATAGTGATTTGATTGTATTACATGATTCTGCTAAGTGTTGAAGATAAAAAAATGTACAAGTTACTTTGGTCAGTATATGAAGAACTTAGTATACACTAAGAAGATGCAGTGTACACCAAGTGTGGTATTAAAGAAGAAATAAACATATCATGGTATTGACTAAGCAGGAGAAATAAATAGGAACATGTGATTGCCAACATGTGATGATGAGTTGGACGAATCTGGAAGATTCCAAAGATAACGATAATGTTTGTTATAAAGATCTACAGCTAGAAGAATTCAAGGATGATCGGATGATGAAGATTGAAACTATTTTAAGGCACAAGTTCCA
>BSBK01004624.1:0-177500 GCA_027943335.1 Chamaecyparis obtusa | reverse complement strand
TTTTTTGGTGGGAACAAGACCCTCATTTTTCAGTAGGTAAAAAATGGACTTCAAAAATTAAAAAACTATGTGAATTCTTGTTCAATTTTTTTTAAAAAAAATATAGGGATAAACTTCATCCACTTTTACACATTTCATTAGTTTACACCATCTCTAAATTCTAAACATAAATGCCATTTTTATGTTGTTAAAGTTAAAAAGTTTGTGTTTTGTTGACCTTTTCCTTTATAAAAGTGTGACACATCTTTGTACTTTTACCCAGAAAGAATTTTTTTAATTTTTTAATCCATGCTTGTGTTTGTTAGAATTCCGACAAGCATGGGCATAACTTAAAAATTAAAAGTGAAATTTCTATTCACTATTACGTGCCAGAGAGAGAATTTTTGTGCGTGGCACAAAGAACAACTCTATTAACTACAGGATGGGAGGTAGGGACAACTTTAATTTTGGCCCTCAAAACTATACCTTTGAGTCTTTCACCAAAGAAAATTGATGAAGTATTTTCGTTAGGACACTTTAGTTCTCGTTGTCGTGGTCTTGTTTAAATAACCCACGGTTCAAATCCTAGGGAAGGCTTTGTTGTGCACAAGGGAAATAGATGCCCTTGGAGTGCCTATAAAGGTTTGTCCTAGCTAGATGAATGTCTTTGAAACTCAAAAATCAACTGGCATCAAGTTATTAACTGGACGGAAAACACCTTTTCTCTAGCATGCTCACTAATATGTAAATTATGAGTATGCACTATGGATTTTGAATGTCTTGATTTGGTAGACGAATTGTGTGCAAAGGCTTCCAGAGTTGTGACCAAGCTCAGAGGAGTTGGAATTTTTTCCAAATATGTTGTGAACCTTGAAATTATGGAGCCATGTTGTAGTGTACTAATTATCTTATCAAATTATGTAGTCATATTGGGATGCCCTAGTTCATTAGGGTTGTCTTGGGTTCATTAGGACTGTCTTATTTTATGAATGACACTTTTTGATCTAGAAGAGAGGAAGGGTTGTAAAATCTACATCTTCATGTAGTTAGTTTGTCAGTTTCCTCTTCAATGTCATCGCATCTTGATTTGAGTTACAGAAACAAAAACATGATCCTTTTCCTTTGATTTTTTGGAATGTTTGTTATTTCTTTGGTGTTAGCTACAAGTTAAGATAACCCAATCAACCACTTTAAAAAAAGTTGTAATCATAAAAATGCAATTGGGTTATGTTTATTTTAACAACTTGATCATGGTTTTTAAGATTATTAATACAATTGAGGTTTTACTTATAAAACCACATACATGTTAACGATCAAAATTGTAATGTTGTAATGTGTTTAGGTTATTTGAATTTTTAAATAACTCGAACACATTAGCTATAGTTTAGGGTTTTTTAAGGTGTGTGTCCACTTTTCTTTTCACATCTTGGTGTGCATGCCCTATAATTTTATTTAAATTCGTCATAATTGGTTCAAATCATGCATTATCTCATTTTCCAAAAAATGGATATAACATTTAAAATGACTAAATTTAGCATATATAGGTTGGCTTTCTATTATTTGTGCAAGTCATCTACTTGAGACAAGACAAACAAATCTATCTTGTCACTTAACATCAAGGTTCATCCTCTTGTTGCCATTTCTCTAATACTTTAAGATGGTACTTTAATTAAATGCACTTAAATTGTTATTTTTTAAAATTTTACAAGCTTTTTTTAAGAAAATAATGAAGGTAGCATTTCTCAAACTCTACAGTAATAGAAACTACTCTGATTAGTCTTATTATCAATAATATTTTGAAGATTTATATATAATTAAAATTATCCTTATTTAATTTAATATATCCACATTTAAGTACAAGGAAGTTTTGTTGTTCCACATGGCATATTGAGGAAAAATGTACCTACCTTATATGCAAACTACCATAGCCAAGGAGACAAATGTGTAAGTGCCAAAAATTGTACATGTACATATATTATAGTTTGATAATGATTAGATGGTTTAGGTCACAATTTATATGGTGTGAATAAGACTACCTCTCAACCTTTTTAAGTTTGATGGAAGATTCAATTCATTGTCTAGGACCCTCTTTCATTCTCACATCATCCTCTCAGCCTTCCACCTTTCTTCATACCTCCTTGCTTCACAAAAAACTACAAGTTTATTCTTCAATTGCTAAGGTTTCTTGTTGTAGTTTCAAGTCCTCTTTTAAATTGTCTAAGTGATAAACCCTATTAAAAAGTGTGAAACAAATTAGTAAAAGGAAAAACATAATTGAACTTTTAATTCTAATCCTTTACTGGACCAATTTGGCCTTGATCTCAAATGTAAGCCAATCTTGATTTTATAGGCCTCTATCAACTTTTTAATTCTCTCCTCCAATTGTGAATCAAAGCCTGTTTGTACACACTCCCAAATAGTTTCAAAATGGGTCATTTATTATTTATTGGTTGTCTTTTACAAAAAAATTAAGTTCTTGCACCTCTTTTTATCATCATTTAAAATTTTTAGGAGGTTACTCTTAGAGGTTGCCAAGACTTCCCTATAACATCCATGCTTACATAGCCTCAATGATTTTGTTATAGTTATTTTGAAGATGAAAAGCTCTCATAATAGTAAAGTTATATTACTAATCCCTATCATTTATCTCTTAGTTTAGTTTCTCATCTCCATTTCTTTGTCTGTGATGTAGACTACCTAGATTTGTAGAGGAAATAAGATTACATAAGCTAAATCATTAAGGACTCACATGTTATGGGAATTTCATCAATATCTTAGGTTGTTGATCTCCCAAGTTTAAATTTCTATTTTTTCTTAGATGTTGTTAAAGCAACACACTTTCAAAATATTACAATAAAATAGTAAGCAAACAAGATCAATCTATCTTTTATATTGCATTGATCTATTATGTTGTCATTTTTTTCTTGGATTTACATTGATTAGATAAGATTTCTTTATTTTATTGCATTAGATTAATGTATATTACATTATACATCTTAGCTTCATTTTAGTATTACATTATTTTGAAATCAAACACTATCAATAACATTAGTTAATCAATAAAATCATCTTCTGATGCAGGGGAGACGAGGATAGTCCAAGGATGGATAGTCCAAGTCTTCACCAGTGATAAAAACAACAACAACCACATCATAATACAATAATATAATGCTTCAAATAGAATTTCATTCAACATGTGCCTGGTTGTAAGGCCTTCTGAGATAGGGCCAAATACAATCACTTACAAAGTATTTCTGCAATCTCCTAGCTAGTCCAGCTCTGAAACACATCAACAACTGATGGAAACACTAAGGCAAATCTAAACTTGAGCTCACAAGCCTCCAAGCAATCTCCTTGTCTCCAAGCATGAAAACCACTAGCTCTACTATTACAATATCATATAAACAATATGATCTTCAAGATCTCGCAGGATCCAATTGTTATCCTTCTCAGCTTATTCCCACACTGACTCTCTAAACATCTACCCAAACACTCCTTAAATACATTTCCTCAACCACAAGTCCGCTGGAAGAAATAATTAACTCCTAAGCAAAGTTGGCTTCTACTACAAATAAATATTAAATGCAACAACAATTGGCTCTCAAATAGCCTTACAAATAATTAATTCTCCATGTCGACCTCTAAATCCACATAGGAGAATACAACACAAGCTACCAACATTAAATACATCAAATCAGCCAACCAAAACTCCAAGAACTCCATTCGGTAAACTAGAACTATCGAGCACTAGTAAAATAACTAAGCACCAGTAAAAAAATTGAGCACGCCAGGCATCACCAACCAAGCACGTCGACCAAGCACCACAAGCATTGTCGACTACATGTTCCACTGAGTGCCACAGGTTTTACCGAGTTCCTTCAGTGACTGAGAACGTCGGTCAAAGCTACAATCGAGTAATACAAAACCACTTCAACACACCACCATGCAGATTTGCTAAATACCCCAGAATGCCACTGCATCAGACACCCCAGGTTTGAAATGATGTTCTCATAGGTTGGAAGAACATCTTCTTGGATTCAGCACATAAACCCCAAACTAGTTCTTCACATACAAGTCCTTCAACTCTTCACCCTGCATACTCTTCCATTTCTGCTTCCTTTTTCTTTTCAAGTCTTTCCTTGATAACACACAGGTCTTTTCTCCATACTGATCAGTCCTTTCAGAATTCTTCAACTCATCTCAGATACCAGAGCTCAACTTTCTTCTACCAAGTGTTGTATCCAACAAAGGCATCAAAGAAAACTTCATCTCATTCTTCTCAACAGTAAATACATTCTTGACATAGTCATGCATAGCTTTGTAATCATTCTTCCAAGGCCTACTGAGAAATATGTGACAACTACTCATATCTAGAATATCACACAACACTTGATCCCTATACTGGCCAATCTAAAAATCAACAAGACATTGCTCCCTCACTTCTAGAGAATGAACATCTTACAACTAGCCAATCCTATAATGATAAGGGTGTCTCGTTCTCTTTAAACCAAGTTTCTGAACCATCTCCTCAGCTACAAGGTTATCAGTACTACCACTATCCACAATTACATTACAAAGTTTACTTCCTGACTTGCACCGAGTTTTGAACAAATTACTCCTTTGACAAGGTTCCACCTTTGCACTGAGCAATGTTCTTCGAACCAACAAGTTCTCAAATTCAGGTTCATTCTAAATGTTCTCATTCACCACAGCATTCCTTCGATCACCAAACTTCTTATGTGTACACTCAAAAGATCTATGTCCTTATTCACCACAATTATAACAAGTTCCTTTAAAGATAACCCTACTATCTTCTTTTTTGACTCCACAGGATTCGGTTCATCTTCAACAGTCAGTTTATCCTTCACTGAGTGATCAAGCTTCTCCTTCCCTTGGGAATTACCATGTTGTCTCATCTTCAACTTATCTCCTACCTTCAGAGCATACTGATAAGAATCCTCAACCGAATCAATCTTCAACATACCAAGCTCATCCTGAATATTGAATCTCAAACCATTCACATACCGAGCTACCTTTTCTTTACCAAGTTCTCTGTATCCAACCCGAATAGTCAACTTATAGAACTCCTTGGTATAGTCCTCCATAGTCAAATCTTTTTTCTTTAGATTCTGCAACTTCTTAAACAAGTCAAGCTCATAGTCGGCAAGTATGAACTTAGCTTTCAATTTAGTCACCATCAACCTCCACCAATTGATCTTCATTTCACCTTCATCTTCTCTATCTCTTTGCAATTCTTTCCACCAAAGAGCAGCATGTCCTTTCAACTTAGTCTGCGCCAATCTTACTTAAGAGGATCTTCAATTTCTTCAAGCTCAAAGAAATATTCTAATTCACCAATCCAATCAATCAAATCCTCAGGTCTCAAAGTACCAGATAAAGTAGAAACTTCCATTCGGTAAGTAGTACTTAACCGATCTCCAGATCTATGCAACCGACCAATTTTGTCTTCACCAGATCTATCCCTCTGGTCATCTCCACTAGATCCAGTAGCTTCAAAGTCTTCAACAACTTCCTCATAACCATCTTCAATACCAAGATTCCTCGACATACCAGCAATAGCTCTCATGACCTCAGCAATCATGCCATGCTTCATCAATTCCATCTTAGATCTGAAATCTACTTTAACCTTCTCTATAATATTCGATTCCATAGCATCACAGAGATCTGCAATCACCTCAGGGTTCAATCTTCTTAGAGGCATCCTTCAAGATCTTCGAAAACCCAAGGCAACAAATCACCAACTCAAGGTCCTAGTGCAAACTGCCTCAACTCGAAGATCGGTTTACACACTCAACAACTTCAAGCTCTGATACCACCTGATGTAGGGGGAGGCAAGGATAGTTTAAGGATGGATAGTCCAAGTCTACACCAATGATAACAACAACAATAACAGAATACAACAATATAATACTTCAAATAGAATTTTATTCAATGTGCCCGACTGTAAGGCCTTCCGGGTTAGGGCTAAATACAATCACTTACAAAGTATTTATGCAATCTCCTAGCTAGTCCAACTCTGAAACACATCAAAAAATGATGGAAACACTAAGGCAGATCTAAACTTGAGCTCGCAAGCCTCCAAGCAATGTCCTTATCTCCAAGCATGCAAACTACTAGCTCTGCTATTACAATATCAGATAAACAAACTGATCTTCAAGATCTCATAGGATCCAATTATTATCCTTCTCAGCTTATTCCCACACTGAATCTCTAAACATCTACCCAAACACTCCTTAAATATGTTTCCTCAACCACAAGTCGACTCGAAGAAATAATTAACTCCTAAGACAAGTCAACTTCTACTACAAACAAATATTAAATGCAACACCAGTCGGCTCTCAAATAGACTTACAAATAATTAACTCTCCATGTCAACCTCTAAATCCACATAGGAGAATACAACACAAGCTACCAACATTAAATACATCAAGTCGGCCAACCAAAACTCCAAGAACTCCAGACGATAAACCAAAACTACCGAGCACTAGTAAAACAACCCAGCACGCCAAGCATCACCGAGAAAGAACGTCGACTAAGAACCACAAGCATCATTGAGTACATGCTCCACCAAGCACCAAAGGTTTTATCGAGTTCCTTCAGCGATCGAGCCTCTTCAATGACCGAGTGTATCCTCTTAAAATGGAAGCACTTCCATGTTAAGAGTGTTTAGCCCTCTGAGTAAGTGGTTTGGGGTCATGTCAAGTGCCTTGATTGGGTCTTTTCATGGATCTGGTTGTTTCCCCCCTATTCTGCTTCTCTCCCCTATTTCCAGCCTCTTTTTGATAGACTTTCTCTGAGAAACTGGAGACTTTGACTTTTTGGGTCAAGGACGACCTTAAGGGTCAAGGATGACCTAGACCCTGACCTAGGTCAAGGTTGACCTCGACCTTGACCTAGGGTAGAGTCAACCTCATCCCTAACCCTAGGTCCAAATTTTAGTTTTTGAAAGTTTCAGGATGGCGGGCTTCAGAAA
Organism: Chamaecyparis obtusa; assembly: GCA_027943335.1. NCBI lineage: Eukaryota > Viridiplantae > Streptophyta > Pinopsida > Cupressales > Cupressaceae > Chamaecyparis > Chamaecyparis obtusa. The sequence continues at coordinate 170,527 of BSBK01004624.1, read as the reverse complement.
GTTTCATTTTCCCGCTTCTGGGTCAGCTGTTTCAGATTTCGGAATGGTAAACCCTTAAATTGCATTTAATCTAGGTCCATTTCTAGGGGTTAAGATTAATTGGGATTTAATTCTCCAACGTCAGCCTCTCTAGAAGTTTGTGCCCTAGATCACTATAAGAGGAAGCCTTCCTCTCTCATTTTATCCATCTATTATCCATTATCGAGCATCCACCATCAAGTTTTGCAATACCATCTCAAGAAAGATCAAGAAGGCATTTCATCAAGCATTTTCAAGGAAGCATTCAAGTCCTCTTCTCCATTCAAGCTCTCCATTGAAGATCAAGGATTCAAGCATTCAAGCCTTTGAAGGGATTTGGTTCAAGCATTCAAGATTCATCATTCAAAACCCTAGATCTAGTCATCATGGTGATGTGATCTTCCTTCAAGGTCCTTTGTTCATCTTCAAGATCCATTCATTCTTCCCTCAAGGTGGATTCCAAGCATATAATCATGGAGGTTTTGATTTACATTTGTTAATGTTATGTTCAAGCTTTCATATCAATATACTTGTTTACATTTCAAATACAATTGCATATCTATTGAATATCATAGCTTCGTTGTTAGATCTACTTCTACTACTTGCTAGCATTCTCTATTTCAATTCCAGTATTAAGGTTGATTCCAAACTGGGTTTTAACCAAGGCAAACCCCTCATCCAAACAACAAAACCATTTTTCTTGTAGGTACAGGTACAAAACAACAAATTAAAGTGCAGATCTAGATACCCTTTTCAACGAACTTTCAAGATCCGTGAACAAAATTTCCATCGGAGCTGTTTCAGGTTAGGGATGACCTTCAATGGGGAGTAAGATTGTGCCCCGCTATCTAGGTCAAAGTTGACCTGACCTCAGAAGGACAAGTTTTCTAGGTTTTCTCTATCTTGACATTTCCAGTCCGGAGCAGGTTGTAGAATTTCCCGAAACTGTGCACAAACATCAGAAAATAGTGATTTCTTCATTAGCCTTCTTTCAAGATAAGTATTTCTATTTTATTTAGTTTATATGTCCATAAAATTTTCCATCACACACCCCTCCACTACAATTTAACTTATTTATCATACTATCAACCATACTCAATATATTTCCCACTATTCATTTTGGTGAACCCAACAAGCTTACCCCTTTTATTTTGTGGATTTAGATGCCCTATTGTGTTAGATTTGTGGTTTAATCTCTTCTTGCATTAAGATTAGGTTTATTTTATGCTCTTGCATTTTAAACTCAAAAATAAAAAAAAATCTATATATTCAATAAAATACAAAAACATTTCTTGCATTTCAAAAACTATGAAGATTCTTAAGATGCTTTGGTGTGTGGTCATGTTCTTTATTACCCTTCTTTTAGCATCTCTTTACCATACCTATGATGTTTATGAGAGTATCATTCACTTCATTATGTTGATGATCCTTCATTTTTCTCTTGCCTATGCTTTTGTGAAATTGAACGATACTAATCTTCCTACATTCAAAACTTTCATTAAGGATTCATGTGGTAGACTTATTATCCTCTTGGATTATGTGAAGAATTTGGTAGATGATACACCATCTACTAATCTTCCTAATCCTAATCCTATCATTCCTAATTTGATTCCTAATCTTCCTATTTCTAATTTGATACCTAATTCTCCATCTATTCATCCTCGTCCTTCCCATACTTATGATGGAATTCAAGCTATAGTTCAGGATGCAAATGTGCAAGATTTCTTTGATTTACCTTCTCCTCCGATTCATGATGATATTAAAGGAAAGGGTAAATAAACTTCTTCAAAACCTATTATTCCACTTTATACAACCTTTACTCATGAACATGATAAAAAATCACCTCATGTAGAAGCTTTACATGATATGTATACTATAGGATATAATATGATAAATAAACAAGGTTATAGAGGCTTAGGGCTTGGAGTTAATGAGCATGGTATCAAGTTTACAATTCATATACCCCCTAAACAAGATTTTCATGGTGTTGGTTGTTCACAATCTCAAGTCAAGGTAGGTGATGTTGATCATTGTCCTCCTCTTCATATTCTTCTCCCTACACCTAAAATAGATAATCCTGATACTTGTCAAGATGTAGCTAAGAAGGTGTATGTTAAATTAATGAATTCCAAAAAAGAAATCTTTAAACCTATACCGAAAGATGCTTTATCCAAGTACAAATGTCCTTTTCATTATAGTAATACACATTTACTTGATGATTGTAAGCATTTCAAGTTATATGTTAGAGAAAGAGCTGCTTTCAGAATTATATCTCACTCTCGTGCATTTTTACAATTCCTTCATAATTTTGATATAGGGGATTCCCCTCGTTCTGATATAATATAGATTTCATCTCCTCTTGTCTCTAGACTAGGGGGGCAAGAGGTGTATTTCCATCCAGTCTCCTAGGATCCATCAGGCTTTTTATTGGGCTTAATTGGTATTCTTTCTATCCTATCTCTCTATGGTTTTGTATTATGTTTATAATCATCCATAGATCCTATTCAAGATATCTTTTCTAAGATATTTATTTTGCTAAGGTATCCCTTGCCTTCATCCCTAGGGGGCAAGGTTCTTCCTTCTTTCTCTTTGTCTAAGGGATCTGCTTTCCTTAGCTCAGTGGTACTTATTTATATTGCAATAAATTATTTCATCATATTGACATATGTTTTGACTATGGACAACCTTTTTATATGAGAGGTTGTTGTCCTAGGTCATCACCTCTTCTCTATGTTACAAATTATGTTCTTTATAAACACTTACCCTAGCTATGGTGTTAGAGTTGTTTCCCTCATTCCAAAGATTCCTTTTCCTCTTCTTTGCAGGATGCTTAATGATTTCTTTATTCCCGCCTGATTTTTCTTTGAAAGATGATATTTTATCTAAAAGCACTCCTCTATGGTGGGGGTCTTGTCGATAAGATCTCTTTCATTGAGGATTATTTTCCATGAGTGGCATATCCTTTTCACAATTATCTATACTCTTGGATGTAGGGATCAATATCCCTCACTAAGAATATGGTGTACATTGATGTAAACAAGATATCTCCTTGTATTGTGAAGTAGGCATCCTCTTCCTCTTCCTCTTCCTTATCCTGTCTAGTAGACTGCCACGATAAGGAGGGGGGCATATATAGGGTCTCCCTTGTACTATAGTTTATTTATTTATTTTATATGCTAAATCTTGGAAGGTAACACACATAAGTTGCTAAATCCCGAAGAGACACACATTTTTCAATTTTCAATATGCTAAATCTTGGAAGGTAATGCACATAAGTTGCTAAATCTTGAAGAGACACGCATTTCCAATATGCTAAATCTTCTGAAGGTAATGCACATACGTTTCTAAATCCTGAGGAGACATGCATTTCATATTCATAGTGATACAAGAAGCTAGATCTATGGGTATTCCAGAACCCATCAGAAGACGCATTACAATTGCAAGCACATTTTATGGGTGAACTATCAGGTTTGGCCACCTGTTTGGCTCTCCCTCCCTTGGTGATTCATGGTAAGGTGGGCATCTTACTGGGTGAGGTAATCACTTTCTCTTTTCTCTCTTTTTTGCTTTCATGCTAGTAGGAATGGATCATGAAGCTATGTTATTTATAATGTTGCTCTTGTCTTTCTTATGTAATCATTTATGCTTTTATGATAGATTTCCAAATATGATATTAGTATGAGAAATATTTCTTAGCAAGGTTTCTTATGCTAATTGATTTGGGTTTGTTTGTACTAACCCCTCTTTTGTGTTGTTTTTGGTTTTCTTTTCACACCCTTGTGCGTGTGTGTTGAGTTAGAATCCTTAGCCTGGGGGCTTGTGTCCTTAGCTAAGTGTTATTTTATCTCATTGTGAATCCACTTGGATCTTTTCTTTCTTCTCCTTTACCAAGAGTTTGCATTGAGTCCATACTCTTGCTAAAGTGGGGGCTTAATGTATCATCTTAAAATGGAAGCACTTCCATGTTAAGAGCATTTAGCCCTATGAGTAAGTGGTTTGGGGTTATGTCAAGTGCCTTGATTGGGTCTTTGCATGGATATGGCTGTTTTCCCCTGTTCTGCTTCTCTCCCCTATTTCTAGCCTCTTTCTGACAGACTTTCTTCGAGAAACTGGAGACTTTGACTTTCTAGGTCAAGGATGACCTAAACCCTGACCTAGGTCAAGGTCGACCTTGACTTTGACCTAAGGCAAAGTCAACCTCATCCCTGACCCTAGGTCCAAATTTTAGTTTCTGGAAGTTTCAGGATGTCGGGCTTCAGAAAGTTTCATTTTCTCATTTCCGGGTCGGCTATTTCGGATTTCAGAATGGTAAACCTTTAAATTGCATTTAATCTAGGTCCATTTCTAGGGGTTAAGATCAATTGGGATTTAATTCTCTAATGTCGGCCTCTCTAGAAGTTTGTGCCCTAGATCACTATAAAAGGAAGCCTTCCTCTCTCATTTTATCCATCCATTATCCATTATCAAGCATCCACCATCAAGTTTTGCAATCCCATCTCAAGCAAGATCAAGCAAGCATTTCATCAAGCATTTTCAAGGAAGCATTCAAGTCCTCTTCTTCATTCAAGTTCCCCATTGAAGATCAAGGATTCAAGCATTCAAGATTCATCATTCAAAACCCTAGATCTAGTCATCATGGTGATGTGATCTTCCTTCAAGGTCCTTTGTTATCTTCAAGATCCATTCATTCTTCCCTCGAGGTGGATTCCAAGCATACAATCATGGAGGTTTTGATTTACATTTGTTAATGTTATGTTCAAGCTTTCATATCAATATACTTGTTTACATTTCAAATACAATTGCATATCTATTGAATATCATAATTTTGTTGTTAGATCTACTTCTACTACTTGCTAGCATTCTCTATTTCAATTCCATTATTAAGGTTAATTCCAAACCGGGGTTTGACCAAGGCAAACCCCTCATCCAAACAAAAAAACCATTTTTCTTATAGGTACAGGTACAAAACAATGAATTGAAGTGCAGATCTGGATACCCTTTTCGGTGAACTTTCGGGATCCGCGAACAAAATTTTCATCGGAGCTGTTTTAGGTCAGGGGTGACCTTCAGTGGGGGGTAAGATTGTGCCCCTCTATCTGGGTCAAAGTTGACCTGACCTCAGAAGGACAAACATTTTCTGGGTTTTCTCTGTCTCGACATTTGCAGTCCAGAGCAAGTTGCGTAATTTCCTGAAACTGTGCACAGACATCAGAAAACTGTGATTTCTTCATCATCCTTCTTTCAAGATAAGTATTTCTATTTTATTTAGTTTATATGTCCATAACATTTTCCATCACACACCCCTCCACTACATTTTAACTTATTTATCATACTATCAACCATACTCAATATATTTCCCACTATTCACTGAGAATGTCGGTCAAAGCTACAACCGAGTAACACAGAACCACTTCAACACACCACCATGCAAATTTGTTGAATACCATAGAATGCCACTGCATCATCTTCAAATAAGAAAACACAAGTCAATGAAAAATACATAAAACATCAATTTGTAAATCATACAGGAAACTACTTGAGATCCGGAACAATTGCCTACTCATTTGTCCATTCATTTAGTTGATTGGAATCATCCTTTTTGTATTTAATTATTTACTTTATTGGGTAGCTAGTTAACTCATTTCTTATCTATAAAAACATAAAAAATACAGATAAGTTGTTCATTCCTTTTTAAAAAAAGGGTACACGATTACATTTAGTTTAAAACCATAATTATTCTTTCTATTAGTTCATATTCATTTAGAACTCATTACAAATGTAAGCTCAACTCAAAGAGCCTTGCAAACAAGACAATATAACAAACAAAAAAATAAATCAAGAAAATCAAAACTAACTAGATAAGATAATTCAAACTTATATCATAAACAAACACACTAAAAATGTGCCATATCTATTTCTTCTTTGTCTCACTACTAAGCTTAGATGTCTTAAGCTTAAGGATGATTATGAAAATAGAACAACTCAACTATGACTGATCATATGTTGGATTGATAAAAGTTTAAACACAAAATATAGACATTGATATTCAAATGATTCAATCTAATTTTCATTTGATGATTATTACATTGCTAAGAGACGACTATATAAAGCTATTATTCTAGTGCAAAAACTGTTTACGGGAATATAACTTCCCAACTAACATTAAACTAACTATTTATTCATTACTCTAAACTAAAGGCTAACCTAAATTATTGTAAAAGTCTAACAAACTAAACCTAGAAGTATTTGACTAAGAGAAACTCTAGGAGCAAGCTCTTATCTTGTAACAAATATACAAATAGAATAATTGACAATAGGCAAGAGAGTTAGGCCTTCTCTAAGAGTTAACTGAAATAGAAAATTATTGGTATGTATCATGTGGAGTTGAATCACATGTCCACATTGTATCCACTTGGATGAATCTCACCTCAAGGCATCGTGCAAATTATTTTTATATCACTTCCTATACAAGTAGAAATTTATATCCCTTCTCTCTAGTTTTTATTTTTGTGGATGGTTCAAGTAAATTTTAATTTATACTTATTTTGATTATGAGGTATAAATTACTCATTGCATAAATTTCATTATTGTAGTGTAAGTTTTGATAGAGTGTTCATACTGGAAGGAGAATATGAGAATATTTTTTTTCAAAGATAATATCCTTTTACAAGTGTCTATATATTTTCTTTTTTAATGCTTATTGAGAATGTTCATATCCTTTCAAAAAATGTTCATTATAGATTCACATGTTTGAATCACATGGGAGTAAAATGTAACGGTAAAACTAATATGCTCATGCCATTTCCATTTAGCTTCAATGCCCACCTTGGTGGAATGACTTAATGCAATAACATATTGGCAAGTGACATGTTATTGTTGTTAGTTTGGCTCATTGCTTGACCCCTATCCAACTCTATTTACCCGCATTCATATTAATTCTCATAAATTCACTATTAACTCATCATTTTGTACTACAATTTATAATTATTTCCATACATTTGCTCCTCATCTCAAAGTTATTAAATTTTAGTCCTAAGGTTTAATTTTAAGTGGCCTAAGATCAAGTTGGTTCAATATTGACGCACATAACAATGAACGTAAAATTCAAATTTTTAGCTTTTCACCCATCTACTCTTTGATACGGACCAGCTTAACACATATTGGTGTTACACATTGCTATGCCACAATATTTAAATACATTCAATATACACTTAATTTCATATAAAAATCATGCACAATATATGAAAAAATAATTAGGACACATTTCAATTCTAAACGAATCAATGAATCAAATATGCAATCATTATCATTTAGACTATTTACATGTCTACATATGTTGCCTTTAGTATTTCTCATCACTTTGTGAACTTGAATTACCAAGGGGGTTTGACCTAAGAGAGTCCATTTATCTTTCAAGTTAACAAAATCCTAAATGGTATTCCCAAACATCACATAGATAAATTTACATACTAGATAAGACAAAGGTAAATCTTTAGCCACACATTTTGTTAGGTTATTCCCACACAATCTTGTGCAACATATCAATTTTATGATAATTGAGATCAAAACTAAAACATTTGGTATTAAATTGTAAGACTTTTTGAGAAAATATCACCTCTAAAACAAATATTAGACTAAAGGCATCAATTTTTTGAACGTATGACAAAATTATATAACTCAATATTATTCTTTCATCATGAACTTCAAAATTGAATATCCTCAACCTTCACATTTATTTTTTATATATTTAATACAATTATATATCCCAACTTTAGTTAACCCAAATTAAAACTCATACTTATTTACATTTACATAAAAATTATTTTATTCATTTTTTTTTTAAAGATTATTTTGTTTGCTTGGGACTTTTTGCACACTAGGTCCTTACAATATAGGCGTCATCTCTATAACATGAAAGTGCTTTTTTCTTTGTTTTTTTTTGTCCTAAAATTTATTTTTATTGAAAAGGAAGTGCTTTTTTTTTTTCGAATTCTTGGAAGTAAAGTTAGCGCTCGAGACGGCAGTTTAAAAGCAGTCCTCGTTGATTCAAATCGCCATAGCCAACGATGCGTCAACGGTAAAATCTCATCGAGCCTGATCGAGGTAAGCTCCCAGAGTTTCAGAGCTCCACTATTGAAGTCTTGATGCTATTCCTATATGACCTGTTAAATTTGAGTTTCTGAAGTCTTTCGCAATTCACAATTCACGTGAGCCTGCATGATCCATCGTCAGGATATAGAGATCAATGCTTAACTTACTGTTTTCTTACTACAATTGTTATTATCAGGGTTAAGGTTTAAGAAAGATTGATTTCTTTTCTGGATCAGGAAGTATAGGTTGGACAGAACAGTGCTAGAAAATAAATGTATAGCTGAGTTTCAATATTTTTGGAACTTTCCTTTTAGCGACCCAATTCAGCTAAATTCTTGGGTTTTCCGTTTTTTTTTTTCCCCAATTCAAGGGGATTTCAATGCCATACTTGTTTCTAAAAGTTTGTGGCATGAGCGTATTTTACTTACCCCGAGCGTTGAGTTTATATTTTAGTAGTTTATGCCATTCCTCCTGCTTCAAAGTGCTAACTATGATTGCAGCTGTATTTTGATTCATTCGTATCTGAACTGAGTTTCTTGTCAAAATTATGTTTGAATTTGAAAGTTAAACATGTTTACCATATTCAAAATTTAACACAATTGCTTGGCATAGCACAGAACAAATCTTATGAAATTAATCGCACGGGCAAGCTACATTTGGAAAGATGAGCAGCATTTTAAGCTTTATATTTTGCTTTTCTTAAAACTTTATTATTCATGTCTATGGAAAATTGTTCTCGCAGTGCTGGGGTTCTTGACTTTGTTTTGGGTTTGTCCGCTTCTCAGGTAAAACGGTAAAGGGGATTCTTGAAAAGAATACGCAATTTGAGCTTTTGAAGTCTAAGGGCTTTGACGTTTGTATCGAAGCGTGAAAATTTGAGGGCATTTTGCTTTGGAAGTATTTTAGTTGCTACTGGCTGAGTCAAATTCCAGCTGGAAGCAGATTCAAGATATGGCGAGTGCTGACATCAACCTTCCTCCAGAGGGGGAATTTTCTTTTGATTTGTGTAAAAGAAATGGGCTGCTGGTTAAGAAAGGTGTTGAACCTCCTAGATCTCATAAAACAGGAACAACAATTGTTGGTCTTGTTTTTAAGGTCAGCTCTGTCACCATTCTTGTTTTGTGCATGTTTATTTTTGTGCACTCATTTTTTAATTCAGTCAACTGAAGGTGAATAGCGGTTGTAGTTTATAATTCCAATAGAGTCTGTGTTATATTTAAGAGTGGTCCGTAAAGGTAATAGAGCAATGTGTAAAACATGGAGGAAGTTCCCTGAAACATTTATAAAGTTAGGAACTGGCAATTTAAAAAACTATTAGATAAGAAGGATGGCAATTTCTCAATTGGAGCTATACAATTTCAAAGTTTAATTTGAAAATGCTTTGTTAGATTTATGATGAGTTACTAAAGGTCCTCTTGTATTTATATAGATATCATGGTTAGCTCTCAACTTGAGGTCCATCGTTATGCAACTGGTCGGGAATCACAGGTTATTAGTGTCCTTACTATTCTTAAATGTCATCTGTTTGGGTAAGTTGCCATTCAAGTCACATGTAGTGTGTGCACTATGAATCATTGTTGTCATTAATGCTGCTTTTGAGAACCAGTCTTAACCTGGCAGAAAGAATTAATACCTTTCGCTTATGTCTTTGAACAGTTATCAAGGCTGTGTGAGTGCAACCTTAATACTTGTTGCATGAATATTACTGGACCACACTTGCACACTGTAAGCTGCTTATGTACCATGGGAGTTTTGATATATCCTATGATCACCTCCTTTCTTTTGTGTTTCGTGATTATTTATAGATTAGGGCTCAAGGCTGGGTAGAGAAACATATTAAATCTCTTCAAGGAATATGCTTTTTGAGATACTGAAACTTTGGTTATCATCAGCTTTTTGTTTTCAACAAAATTGATACACCTGCACTCATTTTCATGTTAAGAGTGAGCGAACAGGCTTGATACATCTCTTAGAGTGTTCTATTTTTTTTTTTATACAGATGTATCCTCATGGATCAACAGACTCTCTACATTTTGCTACAATTGGTACTGGATCCCTTTGCTGCCATGGCTATTTTTGAGTCAAGATACAGAGAATTCATGACAGTGAGTTCAAAAGTTCATTTTCATTCATCTTTTGTTGTATTTTAATTTTTTTATTTCACCAGTTTGGCTTTATTTACTTATTGTGAAAACTGCATGCCGCCTTTTGATGCTGAAGCCATCTTTATGCTTTGTAAATGTGAGTTGTTGAAAATTTCAATTATTATTTGCAGATCAACTATAGAAATGCTTGATAGCAAACTCATCTTTCAACTCATGTTTTGTTTGCATTATCTACTTAAGTGGGTTGTGGATAACTAAATGATTGCACATTTTTAAATATCTCTAGTGATTTCATCTGCTATTTGGTTTTGTTCTCAAAAGATATATTAGGTTATAGATTGTAATGTATAGATCATAAGATAGATTACGTTATAGGTTGTAATGTATAGGTAGATTAGGTTATAGATTGTAATGTATAGGTCTTTTTTCATTAATAGAGTCTGTCTAACTAGAATTAGACATTTGAAGTTCAGCATCATTTGTAAAAGCATCATGTTTGAGCATCTATCCATGTGGACCGAGAGTTGAAAATTTCAATGTATCCGACCCCTAACTTGAGCAATGATCACTTGTTGGAGATGCTGCTGTAACATAGACCCCTTAGGATTTGGGTGTGTAGGGAGGGTCATCATCCATGTAATGTAGATTCCTGATGACTATGATTTTACCTTTTACTGATCTAGGGCCGCGTTATATTCATAGCCATAATAATGGGATTTTGGTCATTTGGAAATTTTCATAAATTTAATGGGGTTTGGCTGGTTATGGATGCAGAACTTCTAGAAATGGTAAAGCATCACGTTCCCTATACAACGATAATTGATACAATAGTCCTTCTGCTTCCACTCATTATTGACACAATAGTCGTCCTGCTTTCACTTACTACAGTTTTTGTTTTAATTCATTATAACTTAGAATTTTGAACATCTCCATCAGGTATACTTTAGTGACATCCAATTGTGGGACTCCATTTGAGTACACTTTTAGTGATATACAAGAATTATCTCTATAAAAGCATATTTTATGTAATTGATTGATCTCTTTAATCACAATTTTAAGCTCATCTGAAAATGTTTTTTCAAACAATATCTTAATGATTACCATGGTCTAAAATCACTGCACATTGCTACTAGCCATGCTTATTAGGCATTCCAAAATTTAATAGATGCTTGAAAGGTAGAAATCTCTCTCTCTCTCTCTCTCTAGATTAAGAAAGAAGAATTGCGGAATTGCATAGTGCAGACTGAGACTTACACTTTTTGGCTGAATTTCGGAGGGAGTGATTCACATAGCATCTTGATCTGGAATCCGAAGTTTTAGCTGATATAAGCACCTCCAATCTAGGGCACCTAGCACATTTGATTGGCCTTTTCAGGCTCAAATTTCAATGACAAGTTCCTTTCCGTATTTTATTTCCAGATCTGTACTTGTGTGCTTGGAAATCTCCATGTTAGCCATCATTAGTACCAAGGTGGTGGTTTAGATTGTGCTCATTGAGCTTGAGCACAGCACAGGCAACACCAACAAAATCAATAGGTTTGAGATGCACTGCCCCAATAAACTTTTCATAACTCTTTCGATAGGTGTACATACATAGGTTGTGTAGCTCCTATTCCAACCCCTATCATAATACTCAACTCGTTCTTTTCTCCTTTCTCCTTTTTCTCATTAACTTGATGTTGGAGTTGAGTATTGGTCCTTCCCCAAATTGACAACTTTTGGCATGTTGAGGTTAGGTTTTTGTTGAGATTGGTTTCACTGACCTAAAGGTTCTCGATCTGAGCTTGCAACTCTTGGATATTTTTTTTGAACTCATCTTCTTTCATAGTCATACTATTTTTTTTGAACATGCTAACCCTTTATTTGAGTGGCTGCTTATTTTTGGGCATTTTCTCTTAGAAATTTTATGGCTTTGGCCATTTTTTGTTGCTTTCCTGCAATGTCCCCTTCTTGCACATCATTAGTTAGGGTTTCCATAAGCCTGTTCTCGGGTTCCTATAGGCTAAGAGGATTTGGTTAGGGTACTCAATGTTTGGTGAAGAGCTCTAGCAAGTGCTTTCAATGTTTTCCAGTAGAGTTTCTAATTTTAGCACATGACTATTTATAGGAAGTACAATATTTAGTAGTTGGTCTTGCCTTGTGTCTCCTCTCTTGAAGTTTTCAAATTGGGTGCCTTGGTGATTTCTAAGGTTGGAGGACAATATTCAAGTTATTTTACTTAAGTGTTTTAATAAAATTACTTTATGTTATAACTTGAGTGACTTAAAAAGGGTCATGTTATGCCCCCTATTGCTATGCCTAGGAATGAGCGGGCAACTTAAGTTGTTTGAGAAAGAAAGTTTGTATGCCAAAAGGGGATGCCAAGAGTAGGAGATGAATAAAGTGTTTTTAAAAAGTTTATTTTATGAGCTCAAAAGGGGATGCCTAGATAGGGATTATAATATTGTTTAAAAAAGTGAAATGGGAGGGAAATGAATTCAAATTCAAGATGCATTTCCCTAATTCTTTTCTCTTCTTATAAATATTAGTTTTGCGTTCTCATTTGCATATATTGGATTTGACAACTTAAGGAGATGTTGCTGGAATGAGCTCTGAGAGTTCTTCATTTGCTTTTTGAGGTCAAAAGCCCTCTTCTTGGATGCTGATTTTGCTGCTGAAACATCCACACTAGCTGGCTGGTGCGATAAGCTTCAGTTTGGTAGCGACTTTGGCTTGTGTTGGAGATATGGGTTTCAAAGAAGGTTTTTGAGGTTTTCTGATTTGGGTATTTAGCTTTTGGTGCGGTGTGTTGTTTTTAAGAGTGTTGTTCAAATTTGGTAGAGATTTAGCGCTTTTTCATTGTATTACTCTTCATTTTCAGAGATACAAATATTTCATTTTTTGGCTCACAACTCAGTGGGTGAGATGTTGCATTGGGTACTTATTTATTGCCTTCCTTATAGCTGAGCAACATTTACTTGACTACTCATTTGTGATTTTTGGCGAAGTGCTAATTTATTGAGGCAAATTGCCCTTCCTAGAGGGTTGTACATCTTACCTTGACACATGGTTTCAAAATTTGCATCTTATGGGGGTCTAAAATCATCTATTCCAGGCACCTATCATTGCTGATTGATATTTGAATAACATAGAGCAGACTTGGAGTTGTTTGAAGGTTTGGAAAGTCACCAAGTGAATTACCCTTGTCCCATTTTAGCACCCAGTTAGGTGCTAATCAATTTCTGAGTATTCTATTCATAATTGGAGGCTATTTTAGGTCTGAAAATTGTAATCAAATCTGATTTCAGCTATATGCTTAATATTTACTTCATTTTTAATTGTGGTATTTATAGTTTATTGCAAATGAAATGTTCCATTATCTTTAAATGCAATATATTTAATAAATGCATCAAAACATGGTGAATGAATCTTGAAAACAAACACTTTCTACATCTCCGTCTTCTTCTCTTCAAACATTTTTTTTTTGTGGGTGAACATTTCAGTGGTATCACAGTATATCTTTCAAGCTAGTCTGTGTTAAACAACAATTTTTGGACACATTTTCTTCTATGAGTGAAAGAGAACTAAGGTATCAAAACAAGGAAAAAAGGTGAACTCATTAGCAGCTTCCATAGGTTCTAAAAGGTGATATAGTTTCAAGTACCCTTGGAATACATCAGGACCCTCCTTGAGATAGTGAGAACACTACATGAGATATTGTGGATAGAGATAAGGGTAGAGCACGTTTTGTTTGTCCCAGCAAAAGGATTGGGTGGAAATTTGATACAATGATGGACGTAATGTCACAATTCTTATTTAAGATAGGATAGAGCATACCACAAATTAACACAGAGTAATCCGAACAATTCACAGGGTAGGCAGACACAGTGGGGAAAATAGTTCCACGAATAAGTAGAGTAACAATGAGAGGCAACCTATAGTAGCAGGGTCAAACAATCCCTAGGCCTTTCCAGCCCACCTTTATACAAAGAGAAGCATTACAAACTGCTCGTAAGAATCCTCTACTATAAGTGGATGAGTTATTGAATGCCTATGCAGAGTATAAAAACCTTCCTCAAGCTCCAAAACTCAAATTGACTTTTGTTGTGTACATGGATCAAAAGAAGAGGGGCGGTGGAAGAGTTGATCATAGAGAACCACTAGCTTAGAGGGACCTACAAAAGGCATTAGGTAAGGTTACACTTCGATAAGTGCACAACTAGAGCATGGGTATAGAAGTTGGACAACTACCTAGCTCTTAGACCTATGGCTAAGGATGAGGCAATTAAGTTTGTCACTTTTGGATGGAGTTGCACGTGAGTGGTGGTACCATGGCCTTATCACCTTGGGTTACAGATCTATCATTACTTGTGATAAGTCTACTAATAAATTCATTGAGAAATTTGATGATAAGGAACCCGTGCTACACTTTGGGGAATTTGCACAATTGAAATAATATGGCACATTGGAAACGACAACATGCAAAATTAAAGACTTGATATCCCAAGATGAAATACCAAATTTCCAACTCTCTTGAATAAGGATGCTCATACGCTAAACAATGCAAACAGATTGTGTGATCAAATGAGACAACCCCAAGGTTCGTTCTTATTGTGGACTTCCACTTAGTTTTAATGATGTGATATGCTGGTTATCACAAAGGGACTTACGTTGTTCATCAACTTCATTCAATGGATATCAATTGCTTCAAATACTTCAAACAAACAAACAAATTGGAAATGGATAAGGGCTTAGAAATCTAATCTACTCCAAGAAGGTATGAGATAATGAATGCCTTTGTGACTACTACTAAACTTAGTTTAGCCATCGACATCAACCAAGCTAGTGCGATCTCCTAAGGTAGATGTAAGATGTTCAAACTATCACCATTCCATTAACACCATCCATCGATGCATATCAATGTGCAAGAAATAATCGCAGTTAATCTTATGATTTTATGCCATTCGACTATGCAAGGCATACTTACAATCGTCAAGCAACTAGTGGTTTGGTCTAAGCGAGTTCACCAAGGATACATCCAAAATATCTTCCATTCAACTAAACATTACTTCTAATCAACATGGAAAGAAATCCCTATTCTAAATGAGGAAATGAAGAAACCATGCAATACTTCAAAGCAACACAAGTTATCCACCATAAAGACCAACAATGAATTAGCAGTTACTTTGATAGCATTATGGCAACAATTTCAACAATTCTCTTTTACAAATGATAGGAGCAGGGTTTATATAGGAGCCCCCAAACACAACGAACGACTAGGATTGATTTGAAACCAATGGCCCAGGTTAATCCATGACAAACCCTAATTAGGGAAATAAAAAATAGCCAATGAGAATGAAGCACCACAAAATGAGCCAATGAGGAAATTCAAAGGATTGAGAACCAATACGAAGAAGGGAAGCTTCCTAGTCATCATACAACTCATACTTTTGAACATGTATGCCTCTTTCTCTTGCAATCTTTATTTTAATTCCGCTTCCTTATCCTTGGGAACTCTTCATTGTTCTTGGAATTCTTTCTCCTAGATGTCTAGACCTTGTGGTAGCTGAATTCTTTGGACCTTCATTGTTTGGAATTCCTTGTCTTTATCTCCATAGTGATCCTCTTGATTTGTGGGACTTATTCATTTTCCTTACTTCTAAATTTGTCTTAATGTGAATCTTGTCCTTGGACCCAAACTTGTCCTTATGTCCTTTCTTCACGGTGACTTGATCTTGAAATGGTTCCTTGCTTGAGGCAATCATTTGAATATCATCTTCTTCAATCCAGCTTCATGCATTGATCCCTGCAAAACAAGACAAAACACTTGGGATAAAAGCAATGAATAAAATAGAATGCAAATAAATTTTGAAGAACTTCAAAACATTTTCGTGATACACAATTCTTCAATGAGGGTTTAGCTTGGATTGGACAAATCACAGATTGGAGTTTTGAATTAGATTTGGGCCTTAGATTTTGAAATTGGATTTGCAAAGAATCCTGATTTTGCTTCCTTCACAATGTTTAGAATCTGGATATGCAGTAGTATTCAAATGACTCTCATCGATCCCTTTATATATCTCTCAAGAGGATTATGTCCCTTCACTAAGGAGGCTGACCCTTATCCTTTCATTCCACGCTGCAATTCACTTTCAGCCAACTCTTCCCTTGCATTCACTGGGGGGGGGTTACTGAGTTCTTATTGACTTCCTAAGGATTCCTTCACTTTTATCCCTTTCATTACACTCTCATCTTCCCTTTTCCCTTTCATCAAATGCTATGGTGGGAATTGTTAAATCTTTCATTGATTTGCCTTTAAAATCTTACCTAATCTTCCAAGTGAGAAACCGATATTTGTAGGGACTAATCCATTTCACCTTTGTTCAATCTTTGCTCATCTCCCACTTAGTGAAAAGAGGTCTAGGATAGGGACCAATTCAGTCCTAATAAAATTTGATCAATGTTCATTCATTCCAACTAGTGGATATTCCATAGGAATGAGGATGGATTGGAGTCCTTATGAAACTTTATCTTTTACTGCATATTTTCCTTTTGGTGGAGAGTTAATAAGGATAGGGACAACCTAAAGTCCCTATAATATTGATCTCTATTTTGTTCCCTTTGAATGCTGAGTGGAAATTTGATGGTCCCAGTGACTTTTGATCTTGCAATATCTCTACTGTTGGGATTCCTTGTCATCTCCATTTTGTAGACCTAGTCAATTCCCTGTGCAACTGATTCTCTGGAATTCTGCTTGATGTGGAAGTCCTGTTTTGTGTTTGAACTTAGCTCCTTGAGCTAATCCTCCTTTAGTCCTTGCCAATTTGGCATAAAGCCTTCTTGAAAGTCAGTCACCGATTTAGAAAATAATTCGTATGTTCCAAGGTTGACGAGCTGGCTGTCAATGGCTCAAGTCTGGAGCAATCCAGGCTCTTTCAGCTTTCAATGATGGGACTTTCTTGTCCTTAGGGCTTGATTATTAAACCTGGAACCAATCTGATTTCAACGAATTCTGAAGACAATCAGTTATTTTGACCTGTGCAACTTTTGTCTTAGAATTTTCTGATTTTTGCACAAAAAATCTGCTAGCTCTTTGCCTCATGTTTAATTGAACGAGGATGAATCTTGGAATTTTTCTGAATTTCTTCAAAATTGCCGCCTCTCTTTTGGGAGATGTTCTCAGATTTTAGTCTGAAACACCTGGACTTCTTAGCCCCTATATCTCTGACTTAATTTTCTGATTTCAACCCTGCCATGTCAACAATCAGATTTTGGTTTGTGGAGTTCACCTTCCTTGGTTTGATTCTTCAATCTCCGACCCTTTGTCTTTACAAATTCCAGTGGCCCATGTTTCTGATTTTTCTTCTTTCCTCTAATTTTTTTTCCCTTCAGGCAGACCTGATTTTGGTCTGATTTCACTTGATTAAAATGACCTCTATCTCTAAAATTGATACAAGGCTTTTGTTTCTGCTCTTAGATCTGCCTTGTCCTAATGGAGATTGCGCTGATTCTGATTCAGATCTGCCATGATTTTCTGAATTTTGCACTTGAATGCTGGTAATCACTTCCTTCAATTTTCTTGGTTCAGATTTGTTCTTGCTCTACTTCACCCTTCTCTGCAAATTATCTCTTCAATCGCCTCCTTCCTAAGTTTGATTCATCATTGCTTAGAACTAGAAGGTTTTGATTCCTGATTCTAACTTCCTGATTTTTCAAACCTTCTACTTCCTAGAATTTGCTCCTCCTATTCAGATTCGCAGGTTCTCCTAGGACTGTTGTGCCCTGCCTTTAGTCAATTTGTTTTTGAACTGATGTTGACAAGACCTCATTCACTCTACCTTTATAGAAATCAAAGGTATGGCTGAAAGGTGGCGTCCCCTTGAATATGAGGGTCGTTCTGCCTTAATATGAATTTTTTTGGCAATTTTAAAAGGTGGCGTCCCCTTTAATAGCCACACAGTTGGTAGAAGCCCTTGCTAGAGAAATGAGGGAAATGAAAATCAGTTTAAATGCAAGACTCAGTGCAATGGAAACTAACCAAAGAAGAGGAGTGGTTATAGGGGATATGAGTGGCCAAGAGGAAATAGTGGATGAAACAAATCTATTATTCCATAAGATAGTTTCCACATAGATAAGATAAATTTATTAATGCCCAACAAAAGACCACAAAGAGTCAAAGGGACAACCAAACAAAAGACAAAAGGCCTGCCCATATCAGGGACACCAAACGACGCTCAAAGGAAAACAAAAACAAGAGAAAACAAGCAACAACAAAAAAAGAGAGGGAGAGTGGGGCACAACAAAAGACCCCCAAACTCCACTACAAAACCAGAGCACTAGAGAAGAACCTTGAGACTGAAGGATAAACCAAGGGGCTGGTAGTATACATGGAACATCTCTGAAACTTACCGGAAGAAGAAGACGAGGAAAGCCGCTGTTAAAAATAGCTCCTTTGGGGTCTCATGGATCTAGAATGACTAGGAGGGGGACAAATTGATGCTCTGTACCACGCATTGACTGAAGCCCGAAGAAATAGGAGGTGATAAGCTGATAAGACAACGCACAAGTAGGTTGCTGATGCTGGAGAAAAAGGTCTTGAAGCCAAATGTCTTCCTAAAGATAAAGTGCAAGACATCTCTGATTAGAGAACTTGAAAAAGATGGAAAGAGATTGAACCCCTCTGAATAGGCAGTAGAACCTCCCTCTGATCTCATAGTATTTAGGACATTGGAAGATAAGTGCTCTCGTCTCAGCCTCTCGATGCTGCATAATCAGAAAATCCTGTACTCTCTGTCAAGCTGATGATCTGTCTCAATACAAAGCCAATGAGAGCTCACTTTGAAAGAGCCAAGGGGATTTGGAGGGAATGCGACTAGCGGTGAGATCATAAGGGTGGATAATGAGTCCGTCCTGCTGTTGTAAGAAATTCTCAGCATAAAATGCAATCATAAGGTGAAGTCCCCCATGGGGTTTGACCCTAGTAGTGGGGATGAATTGCTTGTAAATGTCTGTTCTGATACACTTGTTCAACTCCTATCTAGACGAGAGGAGGTGGTGAGGGGCATCAAGAGAATACTAAAAGGGAGGAAGAGGATCAATCTCAATCCCAATGAACCCAAGAAGGGTAGAAGCCTCAATAAACCAACCACAGGCTTGACCCAAAGAAACATAAGCAACAATAGACTTAGAGGAGAAGTAAGCGAGGTAGGAGTACCTGTAGCGCCCTTCATGAGAATCAACAAAACCATGTAGGCGATGCAAGAACAAACAAGATCAAATATAGTCCCAAGCTTGAAGGGGTGAGCCATAAACTCCGCAAGGATATTATTATGAGAAATGGATTGCTTGAAATTGATGATGCACTAGAGAAGAAGAATCTGAACTTGCTCAACGGAAGCCCAATTGGGCTCTAATAAGGAAGACCCCTATACCATAGACCCATAAACAATAGTAGGTCTAATAAGAGAATCCATGAGGGTCAACTTGGATGTGGTGTCCTGGAAATGGTGTCAGAAACATTGTCTCTCGAGGATGGCCAAAGACCCATACCCCTTGTTGATGCAAGGCTGTAGGGTGGGTCTCAAATTGAATTGGGGACTGGAGAACTTAACCCCCAAGTAAGTGTAGGAAGAAGAGATCTCAGCCTCAAAACGTCTAAAGAAAAATGTAGGTGAGAAGTCTTGAGATAGTACAAAACCATCACCTTAGTTTTCCCCAAATTAAAAGTCACCTGTCGTAAGTCACAAAAAGATGCAAGACTATCAAGTTGTCTCTACAAACCCTTGGGAGAGGAAGCCAAAAGAACAACATCATCAACAAAGAGCAAAATAGAAATCAGAACTTGGTGGAGTAGGCAACCATCGCCTACATGGGAGTTCTCCTGATGCTTAACCCCAGTGGTGCTCCTAAGGAAATCATAGAATCCCTTGGGGGTCCTAAGATGACCCAAAACTCTCTTGTAAAGTCTCATGATAGCTATAAGGATAATTGTAGATATACCAATGCTGCGAAGTCTTTGAAACAAGGCTATCTGGGGACATAGTCAAAAGCATTGCAAAAATCCACAAAGTAGTAGTAAACCTTTGAGGAGCGATTACATGCCTCCTCAATAATAGTTCGAAGAGTCAAAATATGGTATGTGGTCTAATAATTTGGTCTAAAACCCACCTGCCCTCTAGTAAAAATACCGTGCTAGTACAACTCTTTGAAAAGAATATTGTGTAGGATTGTGGCGTATAGTTTGGAGAGTTTGTGGCCCACCATGATGGTCTTGTAATTGTTGGGGTCAGAAGTCAGGTTTGATTTATGAATTGGATGAATGATGTGGTGTGACAAAGACGGGAAACCCAATGCGGACACAATGAATGAAGAGGTCAGATAAGTACGAGCCTGGGACAGTGAAACCATGTTTGAAGAACTCATCTTGAAACCCCTTCGCATTGGAAGCTCTACTTCTATTGAGAGTTCTAACTACATCCTTGATGTTCATGTGCATGAAAAGATGGCAAAAAGTGGGGGAGGAGACTTGGATGAGGGGCTGCCCGGGGATATCATAGAGTGAAGAAGTGTGGGAGACTAGAGAACCATGGTGCAACTCGGAAAGAATGAGGGAGCGGAGTGGGAAAAGGGTGCGCTAAAAGATTTTATGGGAGTGGATGAGAGAGGTATAGGAGGATTTTCTACGCTGGGAGATGAGGAGGCATTTCTTGCAATGGAGGAGGTGGTAGTAAGAGGTTTGCAGCCTAGCGTAGGAGGGGTGGTGATGGATGAAAGCATCGCGCATGACCCGATGGTGTGTTTTATAGTCCTCATCGTACAATTTATTCATTGGACAAGTGTTCTTCAGCCCGAGGAGAGGGAACGGGCCCGGGGGGTGGCAGAATGAGGAAATGACAGAAGGACGATTTCCGAAATAGAGGCGGAAAGGAGGTCGAACTTGGTAGCAGCGCACTCAAGTGGCAAAAAGTAGGCATCGGGGAGAGGAGGTGTCTAAGGTGGTGGGTGAAAATATCACGGTCACTGTAATCAAAATGGAATGAGTTATGAGGGGAAGGGTCGAGGGGACAGGTGGGGGGATGGGGGGGGATAGATTGAATGGAGAGACAAAGGAGAGCATGATTGGCGAGAAGGATGGGAGTGACATAGAAGTGGCAAATGGATGGGATGAACCCTTGGCTGGAAAGAACATAGTCAACCACATGTGCACCACCTTAATGAGGCTTGCACATGAAGAAGCGAGAATTCAGGAAGTAAGATAAGCCATTCAAAACCACTAGATCAGAAGACTCGCAAAGCTAGATGAATTGTTGGCTAAACCTCGTGAAAGGTCTTGAAGTGTTGTTTGAGGTTCTCTGAAGCCCCAAAGTGGTTGAATACATGTCCTCATTACACATAGTGTTTGTGGTCCGAATGTGAAGAGGGGTCTGAGCTACATGAGTCCATGCATTAAATCACCAAGAGTGATAATGTCCTTGGCTACAAAAAATTGAGAGATGCTATTGTATAGGTTAAAGTAGGGGTCGACTTCGAGGCCATTATGAACTGCATAAGCAGAAGAGGCCGGAGGAAAGTAAAAAAATCTAATAAAGATGTCTCTAAGGTAGGGGACAATGTAACAGATCCGGACTTGCAAGAACTTGTTTGAATCATCAAAAAAGACAACTAAAGTCTGAACATAAAATTGGTCACTAACAATGTCATGTCCCCATTCTGGCTGACATCGTTTAGCATGCCGGATCAGTCTATCACAGGCTCTCGTAGACTGGTGGCGATGTGGAGAGAGTCATTTTGTAGATCAATGGTCGTATTTGCTCTTGGAGAAGTGATTTAGAGCTTATTTTTATTATTATGAGTTATGCGGGCCCCACATGTTATAATTTTAAGTTGAGTTGCACTTTTTATATAAAGTTATATTATTATAAAAGTGCATTATAATGGGATTTTATAATGGATGCTTCTAGAAGTTCTTAGTAACTTCTCAAAAAGTGAATAAATAGGGGGCTTGGGCATTCATTTGGACAAGCTGATTTGAAGATTCTTCTACTTTTCCATATTGGAGCAATTTGTAGTCATTTGGTCTGCAAATTTTCATTAGATCTTTGGGAACGAAAACTCCCTTGGATTTGCATAACTGAGGAAGTGAGATATCTTCTGAAGGGTTGCACATTGGAAGTGGTATTCAGCCATTTCATGTTGAGCTTATTTGGAATCCTCAGATTTACCTGAGGGTTTGAGTTTTGGTTGCAAGAGGAAGAAAAAGCAGGTCCGAAAAAGCAATCTGAAAAAGCAAAACGAAAAAGCGGATCCGAAAAAGCAATCCGAAAAAGCAAAATGAAAAAGCAAAACGAAAAAGCAAATCCGAAAAAGCAGTCCGAAAAAGCAGACCCGGAAAAGCAGACTTGAAAATTTGATATTGAGGGTTTGTAATTGGTTGAATAAGGGTTTGATATTGATTGCATAGGAGTCTTGAATTTCATCTACTCATTGGTGAATTAATTTGGCAAAGGATTGAAGACAAACTGGCACATTTTCAGAATTGCAATATCAGGGTTTGGAACCAATAATTTGCTCATATCTCCTAATCTACTTGGAGAATATTTTTATGCTCTTGGGAGGATCTTAGTAAATCCCTGGCGGTCCTTTTCATAGCTTTTTGGAGTGTCAAAAACCCTGCAATTATTTTATGCAGGAGCCGTACATGTACGGCCTGGTACGGCTCTGTGGTGTGCAGCACATAGCAGAGATTCAAGGGCAGTTTGGGGGCGAGTTAGGATTGCTTGGTGTGGGTCTTCAGCAGCATAGCAAATCAAAGTAATTGAAGCAGCTTCCAGGTGCATTACATGAGTTATTTGTTGATATTATTGAATGCCAAAAATGCATGTAACAGTCATTGATATATAAGTCTGAAACGGTACTGTTCTTGTATCATTTTGTTGTTGTGATCAGTCATAGGTAAATGCAGAGATTAGGCTCATATAACATTGTTCTTGCCATATTAGTGTGCATTGTAAGTCACTGTTATGTGTGACTGTTCATACAATTGTTGCCATATCTCAGTAATTGCAACAGTCATATAATCAGTCCATTATTTTCAGTCATTACCATATATCATTGTATTGGATTGGTATGCATAGCAAGGGCACTGTTTACATTGTTATAGCATGGAAAAAGGTCATTGCATGGTAATCTGATTATTACATGTCACAGTCATATATTCTGAGAATTGTAATCAGAATTAGAAGGTTTCTTGATACTCTAGTTTGAGAACTTTGCATTGTTGTTTAATTGTATTACTTTTCAATATTGGTATTGTTATCTCAAATGCAAAGTTGATGCCAAAACAATATACACATTGAAAACATATCATTGCAAGCAAAACCGTAGAGTGCATGCCAACTGTTTGACAAATTGCCACAGTCAGATTCGGAGGTTTTTAGTGATCCTACTAGTGAGGGTCATTACAAACAACGCAGGCAACGCCCCAGAATTGTGAACTCCACCAGAGGCCCTAGTCTCCTGTCTATAAGTAGAAAGCTAGTGAAAACTCGTGACACCAAGAAGAGGATGTACGGGACTCTCACGACTTTCCGTGAGGAAGAGGAGATTAGAGGAGCCCAGGGAATTATGTCATAGGTTCGACGAAGACCAATAAGTCCCATTGGCATTCTAGTAATTTATCTGCAAAGCATTATCTTTTAGTTCCCCATTAGCCAGTTGGGTTTGTGACCATCATTTGGTGGTAGCAGTTACAGGTCTTGATTCCCACCCAAGTGGAAAAGAATCCTTAATCACAACCTTCAAATTCTTGATGACAACCCATTTACCGTTATGTCTTGTAGTAGCAACAGGTTCTCTAGAATGTTTTAGTTCTTCCACCTATGTTTTGGTAGGATCTTCGTCAATAAATTAATTTGTAGCTAAAGGAAACAACTTCCTTCTAGCCTTGAGAACCCAAAGCCGATCTGCTGTAGAGATGAAATGAAGAGTGTGGAGTTGTAATTGACCCAAGCTTTGTCCAGGAAAATGTCTTTGATGCTAAGCTGATCTCTGAGAAAAGAGTAATTTTTTGTAAGAGGGTTGGGGGAGATTAAGAGAAGACCGCAGACTTTGAGGTTAAGCTCACAAGATATTCTAGTTCATTCTTCCACCAACTTCGACTGAACTATTTCTTCAATACTAGCGAGAGGAGGGGTGTTGCTATCGACACATACAATTGCCTAAAATTTAAATTGTTTCTTTGTTTTGCACTTAAGAGTCTCCTATTTTTTGTCGAGTTCAGTTTGCTTAGCCTTCAATACAAGGATGTCTGATTTCTTATTTGTCACATGTACCAGGTTGGTGTTAACGAGCTCCTTGAGGTCTGCTGTTGATGTTAGTTTTATACCACTACATAACATATAGCAATTGAAATACTTGATACAGCGCACCAAACACTCAACCCTCTCTTGAAAAGTATATAAGATACTCCAAGGTTCCTTACACTTGTGGATACTAACTTAGTTATAAATATGTGATTTGCTGGTAATCACTTCGGCGGGCTTACGTTGTTTTGTTTGGAAATATTTCAACTCTTACTATGATGGTGATAAGACTTCTAGCTTTCGCAACCTTTTCGAATGATCTCTCGATTTATATCACTTTCAACTTTGCTCTTTTCAAACTCTCAAACTTCACTTCCCAACTTCTAATTCTCAACTTCAACTACTAAATTATTGTTTACTTCTACTCCTAAGAACGGAAAGATTGGCAAATGGACGGGGATCAACCTAATGAAGACATACCAGCGGTGTTACCTCCACAGATGCAATTATTCTAAGGAAAGAAAACTAGATTACCACGCAAGGCTCCTTGACAAGCCGCCAAGATGCTAGTGGCCTAGTATAAGATCCCTATCAAACATCTACCAATATCACCATGCACTTAACCATCTATCACTACCCTTACTCTAACACTTGCTTGAAAATGAAAATGCTTTAACAACTTAATTGAAATGACATCTATCTCTAACAATTGGAAGTAGAAACCATGCAATAACACCAAGTGTTCTTAATCACCATGCAAGACACAACAATGATAAGAGAAGCAATTTTGGTATTATATTATGCAACAATTTTCTTCAACCCTTTACAAATGATATCAAATGGCCTTATATAGAGGCTCAAAATTACAATGAATGGCCAAGATTAAGAGGCAAAATCAACGATCCAGATTTAATCCCAGAAACCCTAATTAGGGTTACCACCTCACCGGCCAATGAGAAGACGCCACCTCATCAATGGACCAATGAGAAAAAAAGAAACGTGGCAACCAATAAGAAGGCACCAACATGGTAGCCAATCAGAATCAGACACCTATCCTACCCAACGAGAAAGGAAAATTTGCCACTTGGGCTTACATCAAATGATCTTCTAATACAATTCTATTCTTTTCTTTCATCTTTTTAGCATAAGCAATGAACTTAGCTAACATGTTGTTGATTTCCTCCATGGGGGGGCAAAGTGTATGCCTCATCCTGCGCTCAGCTGTGCTCACCATGTTCTCTGCTGCTTGTAGTGTCTTCTTATTCTCCTCTTCATCATCCTTTGCAAACTCAATCAAGGCTTTGAGAGAGGCAAGGAGGTCCAACTGTTTTTCTCTAATGACAACCTTCCCCAACTCATCCAATCTTGACCCAAATTCTGTCTCATTACAATCCTCTTCTTTGATGTCCTCAAAATCAAGTGCAATCCCCGCATTGCTCAACATGCTTGAAATGAGAGTGTCGATGCTTGGACTGTGTTGTGCAATTTCATCCTGTATTTCCTCAAGTAACCTCAATCTGTTAGTCATGGTAACATACCAAGACTCCATAATACTCTTTCCTCCTTCGTTAATCAAATTGGCCTTCACCAAGGATCCCTCTGATAACTCCAAAGCCGCATGTAATCGAGGAATGGCCAAGTCACGAATTGGAAGGAAATCCTTCCACATTCCTTCAAATGCTCTGAATTTGTCTCTGAGAGACACCAATGACCTGAAAGTAGAGATAAAGGCAGGCATGAATCTTCGCCCTTCTTGAATTGTACGACCGATCCAATTTCTAGTTCCTTGTTCTTGGACAGATATTACTTCTCTGTTCTCACTGCACTGTGGAAGAGCTGTCGGATGCACCTGTTGGATAGGCTGACTGTCTCTCCAATACTTGTTCTCAAACTCTAACTGTGCATTTCTTTCATTTGCTATTCTCAACCTCTCCCTTATCGAAGCAAGGCCTTCTTGAACCTCCACACACTCCATATCATCCGTGACTCTACCCATGTTGTGTTCCACTATCTCATAGTCCTGGGCCACAATTTCACCCATTGTCTTGTTAACCTTTGGAATTGCAATTTGAACCCTTCGGTGACCATCACTGCCATCTCTGATTACCCTTGCCACTGTTCCTGCCATCTGTCTTTGTCCGACATCACCTTCCTTTTCCGCTAACCCTTGAATATCCTCAACTGTTTGGATGGCCATAACCTCGCCCCTTGGCATTAGCATCTGTCTTAACCAACGTGGTGCAATGCACCTCCCCACATCTGGATTTGGTTCAGGTAACAAACCTTCACCAACGGCGTTGGGCACCCGGTTGCCATCTTCATCTGATAGAGCCTCAACATCAATAGGCCTATCTCCCTCTTCACTAGTGGCTGCCATATCTTCATTAACTTGATTCTCTGAAAGAGGAGAGTACTCCGTACTATAACTATAACCACTTGACTCTGAACTAGAGCTCACCTCTACTGCCGCCCCTTGATTTCCTATATCCACCTCTTGGCCTCGAGCCCCAGCTACACTTTCCCTTGATTGCACTGTACTCTGCTTCTTTATTTGAGGCTCAGGATGTTTCTTATTCTTTTCAACCTCCAAACTCCTTCTCTTATTCTTAACTGCTTGCTGCTGTTTCTGACCACTATTACCACCTTGAGGTCCAACTGACCTTGTAGGAGTCTCCTCCTGTTGCTTCATCTTCTCATAGGTAAGGCGTACCTTCCGACTCTGCAATTGCCTAAGCTTCTTGTTATACCACCACTCAGTATGTAGCTCAACTGTTCTGTTAATTGCCTCTAAGGATGGATCCTGATGATCATTCCAATTAACCGGATCCAACTCTGCTCCTTCTACTATATTATAATCTTCTCTTAGCACATCTTCATCCTCTTCCAACTGATCCGGAATATTGAAATTCTTCCATTTGCATGCCCTCATCATGTCCACTGATAACCTCGAGAAAGCTAGCTTCCTCACATGAAAGTCATCCTGTGCATTGGCCCAAAAATCCTCCAAAGTAGGGATATGCCTGAATGTTTCTCCTCGAGCCACCTTGATTAGACCCTGGGGATCGAATCCTTGTCTTGCTTTATACCAAGCCAGGTGATATTGTTCTAATTCCTCTCCTGCAGCTGCAAAGGCAGTGGAATTGGGACAACTCTCACTGCCTATCATGAGTGAGAAGGTAACTCCTGTCTCACCCCTCTGTTTCATCATTTTATCATACTGCTCAAGTTGTCTAGCCAACTCCAACAAAACTATCTTATCGGGCGGGTACCTTGGAAGCCTCTTGGGACAAGTTGTACACCCAGCCACTTGAATATAAGTGAATTGAGGAAATTGAATGAACCAACTCCCAAACTTCTTGACTTTTGCTTCTGCTTCTGGTGAGAGCCGCCTGGCAGGTGCCCCTTGCAGTATCCTTACCATCCTCATGGCGAAGGCATCATAAAATATCTTGTAATCCTTGGTGTTGTGCAAATGAAGCTGTGGGTAGCACTCATGCACCAAATACTGTCCGGGTCCATTGCCAACTATCCCTCTAGCCTTAAGTCCAGGATGCTCATATAATCTTGCAATCAAATAAAAGAGGTAGGATCCCATGTGGAATTGCTTCTGAATCTGCGCCGTCCTGAGCTGCAACTCCAAATTTTCACTTATGATTTTTGCCCAATCAAACCTTTCCTTTCCCTTCTCAATGCCTTCGATAAAATAGTACATCCAAGTCTCAAAATGCACACCCTGGGTAGAGCCCATGATTCGATTGAGGAGGACGATGAGGTCTCCATATTCTGACTTAAAATCTGACCTGGTGAGTTTTGACGCCTTGGTAACTCCCTTCTTTCCTTCATGTAACCAATTTTGCTTGAGTAAAGCAAAGTAGGTATCTTGACTATCCTGAAAGAACCTACTTGCTTGATTCATCAAAACTACTATCATTCCTTTCTGCTGGGGTATACCGAATGTCTCCTCAATCACTTGATTCCCAATGTTAGCCAACATTCTCTTACCCTCATCAAAGACGATGGACTTGGATGCAATATCAAATCGGGAAGCACACTCCATGATCAATTCTGGACAAGGCAAGGTAGGAGGGAAGGCGGCAGCCTGCACAATTCCAGACTTGTATATCTTCTTCGCCATAGGGGATTGGCCTCTCTTCAACCTATCCCTCAATTGCATCATGTCAATGGTACCGATGTTAGTGTCTCGGACTCGTTTAAGTTTCGAGAAGAAGATGGTCTTGGGCATCATATCTTCCTTGTCAACTATTTTGGTATTAGTCCCCATGGGATTCTTGCTTGTACTAGCATCCGCTATGGAGTGATTCATAGCAAGCAAGAAAAGGGAAAAATCCAGTCACGACAATCGAGAAATCTGCTTGATGAACCAATCTTACAATCTCTCAACAAAACTTGTCTCCGCCACCCAAACAATCGCGTGACCAAAAGGCAAAACAACTAAGGAAAATAGATTAAAAGACCAAACTACACTCTTAACTTCTCAATCCTAATCTGAGATTCTTTAGGAATTATCCAAGCCACAACACCTTGCTCCTAATCAAATCACCTCTAACAAATTTGGACTTCAAACCCTCGGGACAAATACAACTTCACCTCTCAAAACTCTGAAATCATCTCATCAATTCACTTTTTCACTTCACAAATTTCACTATCTGATGCCTTACATCAGATCAGACCTGCTGTCCTCGAAGGCCTGCTCTTGTTATGAATTCGGGAGCCCTCCACAAGGCTAGCTTCGGGCCTCTACAGGCCTACCTGTTATTAATCTCGCCCTTGCTCCTAAATTCGGGACTGCTCCTTTGCAAGGCAATGTCGCTGGCCTCCTTGCTGCACTTAGACTGCTCCCTGCTCCAGTTCGCACCTCTGCTCCTTTGGACTGCGGAAGCTATGAGTGTGGAGAGAGGGAGGGAGACCCCCCCTCTATATAGGCGGCCTGGGGAGACATTTTAAGGGCCGACCCTTCACCAAACTGCCGAAAACCATAAAAACAATTAAACAAATGCCATTTAAGGGACGACTTTAATAGGAGGTATTAAATGCAATGTAAAATAATAAATTCACTCCCTATTAAATTCGAAATTTGCAAGGATATTTGATTTTTTATTTAACTTTTAAGGCAACTGATTTTCTTGTTTTCCAAATTAAATTCAAGCCCACAAATGATATAATCAGATGTTTAAATTTCAATTTTTTAAATAACCAAGGCTATATTTTCTGTTTTTTAAATTTAAAAAAAATCGATATATTAGGCTTAGAATTTAATTTATTTAATCCCAAATTTTATTTCTAATGCCAATTGAGGGATTATCTAAATTTATCCATTTTTTTGATGATTGAAATTAAGACAATCTTAGCCCAAATTTTAACGAATTGCCCAGATTTTCGAACTTGAGGGGGCCAATTTTATTTTCAAAGTAGATTTTAAATCAAAGCCCAATATTACTTCCTTGATGATCAAAGTTGTAATCAATTATAACCCAATTAAATGTTTTCCAAGCAATTTTCCAATTGACAAGCCCAGATTTTCGAAGAAAAAAATGCCAAGAAATGATTAAATTGAATTGCACAAAATGAAAATTGTTAGCCCAAAATCGAAATTGAGGGTTAGAGATAAGTTCAGCTTAACATCAAATCATCGTTTAGCAAGTAAACTCTATTTCAAGCAATTCAATCCATCGACAACATTTATCCAAAATCTCACAAAAAACACTAAGGCTCGGACAATCGAAAACAGGAAGAAGGTCAAGTTGAAATCGAAAATGGGGGTCCCAAAAAATTTGGGGTGATGATGTGAAAACCTCACAACATCTGCGTTCTCATCAACCGCTGAGGAAAGATTACCTGATAACCCTTGCAGAGATCGTTTGAGGAAAATGTTTTTAGCCTCCAGCTATGCAACCTGTTCAAGTAGCTCAGAAAACGTAGTGTCAAATGGTTTCCTCTGGTATGTCTGTAGAGATGTAAGAGATGATGAGGGGGGAGGAGGGAGGGGGTCTTCATCCGTATCAATTGCCAAGAGGAAAGAGGAGAAAACACCGTAAAGGAAATGAGCTACCAACAACAATAGATAGTGTAAAGATCAACAACAAGCATAGACAAAAGAACAAAAAAAGCCATGTATAGAAGATCAACTGTCAAGAATAAAATCAAGAGAGCTTGTCGAAGAGTGGACGAGGATTTTCCGGATGCTCATATGTTCTAGATCTAGATAGTAGTCCTACCGTCCAGGTAGAAACATATCAGTCAATATCTGTCCACCTCCACATTTCCCTTGGAGACGTCGCCAAGTGAAAGAAGAAAGGTGGAATTGAAAAGTAAAACATTCCAACTCATCAGCGGGTTGCTATACAAAATGGGGCCCGACTACATGCTTCTCAGGTGTGTCATGGAGGAAGAAATTTCGAGTGTATTGAAGGAATCCCTCAAAGGGATCGCAGGAGGGTACATGGGGCCCAATGCCACTGCATAGGTGTTGCTTGTAGGGGTGTGGTGACCAACCTTGCACATTGATGCTCGAGAGTGGGTGCTTGGATGTGACACTTGCTAGAGGGAAGGTAAGCTCCTGAAGACAGACTTCATGCCATTGTTTCCCTCATAGCCCTAGGATTTGTTTGAAAGATGGGGTTCGGACTTAGTTAGACCTCTGAAGGAGAGTGTTGCACACCGATGCAAGTATATAGTGGTAGCCACCGAGTATTTGACATAGTGGGCAAAGGCCAACACATTCTTGAATAAAAATACACGTAGCACAACTCGATTCCTCTACGAGAAGATCGTAACAAGATTTGGTATACCCATATCTATAGTGAGTGACCAAGGGGTGCATTTTGTAAACTAGGTAATTCAAAGCATGACAACATAATTTTGAATATTCCACAACTTGTCAAGCTTGTACTACCCTCGGGCCAAAAGGTAGGCAAAATCTACGAATGTTCCACAACTTGTACAAGAACCACGGAGTGGAGCAAGGGGATTGGGCAGAAAGACTTCCTTCTGTACTCTAGGCATATATAGTAGGGCACACACCATTTCAGCTCATGTACATACAAGAGGTTGTGGTGCCAGCGGAATACATTGTACCAAGCCTGAGAGTGGCAGTAGAGAACTGGCTGGGAGATACGAAAAGCCTAAGAGAATGACTGTTTAACTTGGTGAAATTGGATGAACTATGATAGGTAGTATAATGGGTGATACAGGTAGCTCAATGACAAAGAAAATTCTAGCACGACAAATATCTCTGGCGGATGAATTTTTTCCCAGGACAGTTAGTTTTGAAATATAATAGTCGTAAAAAAATTAAGCCTAGTAAGTTCAAAGTCCACTGGCTCAGACCCTATAAAGTAAGAGAGGTGGGGAACAATGGAGTTGTAAAACTTACCACTCTAGACAATAGACCTATTAAGGAACTAGTAAACGGGTCCAAGTTGAAAATCTACTAGGAGAGGAAAATGCACACTGTAGCAATCAACATGCTGGGAAAGGCCACTAAGGGAGACTGGATGATTGTCCATGATAAGGAGATTGAGGAAGACCCAGTAATCATGGAAGAACCATACAGGCCAGGCCTTGAATGGGCCAAGCCTATGATGGCTTCGAAGGAATGACTTGCTAGGAAGCATGTGGAGGGAATTGTAGTGCCCCGAGTGCATAAGCACCTCACAAATGCACTATTTGGATCACCAACGCTGTGGGTAAGGATAAACGAATACTAAAGATGGAAGGTGACCTACGAAGGGAGAAGAAAAGGCTTTGTGGCCAACGACATTGACAATAAGGCTGAAGAACAAAACAAGAAGATACAAACAGCTAAGGGAGAGGTCGACGAGGAAGACTTGGAGGAGAAGATCGACCTAGAGGAGTATGGCGTCACCCTCAAACCATGCTTGAATATGGTAAAAAGGACAAATGACCTATTTATCTCGGAAGGAGATGGGTACGTGGATCAACTTATCTAGAAGTGTTTCGTGGAAGGACAAGAAGCCTCGTATCGACCTACCTCAAATTCATTATGGAGAGTGATACCAAATCTGGTGGGACCCTTGACTGTGAGGGGAGAGGAAGTTGTCTAGTAGGAGAAGTACAAGGGTAGGTATGTTGATGGAAGCTATAAAGAGGTGGGACTCACACCCTTAGTTGACAAAATATTCAACCCAGAATACTTGGGAACTTGTGAAAACAATTGTTACAAAAGACCCCCGAACACTTGCATGTGGCAATATGCCTCCGACGTCAAGTTTCGCTCTAGTGAGGAGAAAGACATAAAGAGGCGACAAAGTGAAGAAGACAACAAATTTCAAAAGAAGCCAAAAGTCAAAACAAAGACAAAAGACAAAATGACATAAAAAATGCACCAAAAAAACTCTAAAAAATCTAAAGCGAAACACACAAAGGCGAAACGAGAAGATGGAGGACTACAAAAGAAAGGAAAATTAAAAGGTATGACGTCTTGGAAAAAAGAAAAACTGAGCAAAATTAAGAGTTAAAATTAGTACGATTAGAATGAAAGAGAAAAAGTAGGGGAAAATGAAAAGGGAAGAAGGCTATTATTAAAAAGATAATGTTAGAGGGAATTATAGAAAGAATAAAGATGGAGAACAATGGGAAAAATAAAAATAAGTATCATAAGGAAATAAAAACATTAGTCTTCCACATGCAAAAAAGGTATAAGTATCAATTCAATTTAGGATATAAGAATTGAGATTAATTTAAATAATAATTGAACTTAAATTACTAGGGGACATTACATAATGTCAACACTTTGATTTTGTCTAAGTGCTGGGTGAAGTTTGAAGATTTTCTGATCATGGAGCCCAAAGCAGGTCAAAATTCTGACCTTGCTCGGTCTCTTTGAGCCCCAAGGAGGTTGGAATTTTGACCTCACTTGGGCTTGCTCAAGTTTGGGTCTCTTCTAAAAATGCCTAAAAGTGTTGGTGTTTGGTTCAACTTACAAAATTTTGTGCTTGGAAGCTAGGCGGAGATCAACAAGTGTTTGGGCTAATGGAGCTTGAAGGAGGTTAAAATTCTGACCTCACTTGGGGTCATTGAGCCCCAAGGAGGTCAAAATTCTGACCTGCCTTGGGCACAACTAAGTGGTTCATCCAAAGTTTTTCTTAGTGCTAACTTGCTGCTTGGAGAGTGGAATTGTTTTATATAAAATATAACATTTAAGTATAAGTTACATTTTATATAAATATTGTTAGGATGTTTGAGAGTGGTTTTAGATTCATAGGAGTTATAATCGAGATTTTAGATTTTGGGAGATTCTTAAAAATTCCAGATAGAGCCAAATTTGAGGAATCAAAACGCCTCCATCAGTGTTATCTTCCACAACTTTTCTTGATTTTCCAAGATAAACATGATACTGGAACAAGGATTTTCCAAGGATTTCTATTGAATTCATCTTAAATTCCTTGACTTCCATTCTGCCTCTTTGACTAGCTTGGCCCAACTCTTACTCATATCCCTAACTGACTTGACTTCCTAATGAGCCAAAGCTGCTCAAACTCATCTCTTAGATTCAGAGACTTCTAAATTGCCACTGAACTACGACTACCAAGACTACTACCTAACCGCCGAGCAAAAAGAGTGGGTCCCCATTTGCAATGGGGTGATGGTGTGAAAACCTCACAACAATTCCTTTACAAAGGAGATGCCAATGTTGATGAAGGAACAAATATACAATCCATGCCAGATGTTGATTGTGCAAAGGACCTACCACACACCCAACCAATGGAGTTAGAGTGCATTCTTGATACCAATGTGAGCAAAAAGACTAGAGGACAACAAATTTTTCAATATTTGGTCAAGTGGAAGCAACTACCACTTGAGGATGCCACATGGATGACTGAAGCAATCATCATCAAGCATGAGAAAGTTGTTGTAGACCTTCTCTCAAGTTCCTTCTCTTAGGTGGATTTTGAGTTTTTTTCTTTCTCCCTTGGGCATATGATGCATGAGCATCACTTTAGTGGTTTATTTATTGCACTTTTTTGTTAGGAGTCTTTGTTTTTAGTTAATGTGGGTCTTATGAGATCCATTGGGATCATTTCTAATGGTTCAAGTTGTGTACATAGGCCTAGGAATTGAATTTTTTTAATTTTTCCACCTAAATGCAAATTTGAATTTTCTATGTGACTTTTGGTTTGTTGAAGGTGAGGGTTTGTTTTTCAGCCTTAGTTTTTTTTTTGAGTTCAATAAGGTCTTAAAAGACTTTGAAGGCCATGTAAGGTTTTCTCTCATGTTTTTAGTTGAGTTCTAGGTGGCAAAGTGGACATTTTTACAAGTTGTTTTGAAAAAGGACATTAGATTTTTGCTAAAGAACATGTAACTTTTATTGATTATTGTTCTTGAAATGTTGTTTGACATCAATGAATGAAAGAACATGCTCCATGAAGCTATGATAGAGTTTTTGATGGAAACCCTTATTTTGATAGTTTTTATGACAATTTTTTTGTGATATCAATCCGAGTTTTTCTTTGTACGCCGTTGTACGAAACATGACAGGCTTGGAAATGGTTGGAAAAGTTGGTGCTATGTCTATAGAAACAAATGCAATTGGTTTAGAGTGATTTCATTAAGTTTTATGCAAGTTATGGCCAAAACACTACATTGCTTGTTACATAGCTAGGGTTTCCAACAAGACAAAAAAATTCATAACTTTTAATTGTACTGTTGAAAAATCATATAACTTGGCGAAAACTTTCATTAGGTTGCTGCCCAAGTTCCCAACAAAGGAAAAGTCTTAATTGAATCATATGTGAAAGTTAAGGTCTGAGTGTGTTTATTTCATGAAAAAGTTGTCAAAACCCTAGTGAGTTGAGGGTTTGGTACAAAAAATTGATCTTTTGAGTTTATCCTAGGAGAGTGAGGATTTTTAGAATCCAAGTGAACTGTGTGAGTGTTTGAGAAGCCTGGTTAGGCATAAGATTTTGTGAATACCCAAATAGGCTATCCTAGAGAATGGAACCCAAAAGTTGTAAGAAATCTTGCAAGGTAGGTTGTAAAGTTTTGAATCTCTTTTGTTTCTCATAGTTGTTTATCCTCTGCATCACTGAGGATACCATTTTTGGTAGTGAAATTATCTGTCTAGGTGGTATAGAAAGGATCATGCATATTCTACAACACCCGTAGTTGCAATTGCATGAGAAGCAAAATTGGGAAGGTTGGACTACAATGTCCCTTGTAATATCCCCAAACTAATAGAGGGAATTAATTAAATTAATTAATTAGGTGGTCCTAAATTTAAATAATATTATAAAGGACTTCTTTAATTAATTAATTTAGTTATAAAATAAAAAGAGGCCAAAATAATAAAATATTAAATAAAGTTATGTCGGCCCATTGTAACTTTCCAAAAACTTCTTGGTGGCCTTTATAAAGTGTTCGCTGGCACCATAGGTAATTGTCGTGGACTTTATGTTTCTTATCTATTTGCAGTTTCATCAGGAGTCATTCCTCACCCTAGTCTTTTGTTGGAGATATCACTTCAGATATTTCACTTTGTACTTCCTTTTCAAATTTGTGAAATCAAAGATATTATATGAAAATACAATTACTCTGTTGGTGTTAATTCATCACTATTCTATTCCTGTGTTGATACATTGTTCTATACAATATTATTGGCAATACTATTTTTTGCATCCACAATATTCTAAGGAGTTCATCATTGGCTGAAGGCCTTATTGTATTTGTGCACGTGGAAATACTAGACTGTAGGACACTTCCCATACGGGTACTTGGCCATACAAGTCAAACATTTCCATTGGAGTCGAAGGGTGCTAGGTGCCGAAGGGAGCACACGATTGAGGGCCAAAGGTGTCAAAGGGATTTCCTGCTTGGGTACTTCCCCTCGGGTACATTCCCCTTGAGTATTCTCCCTCAGGTACTTCCATTTGGGTACATTCCTCTCGAGTATTTCCCCATGGGTACTTTCCTCTCAGGTACATTGCCCTCGGGTATTTTTCCTCAGGTACATTCCCCTCAATACTTTTCCCTTGTGTACATTGACCTTGGGTATTTGTACTCGGGTACTTGCCCTTGGGTAAATTGCCACGGGGAACCATTGCCCTTGGGTGACTTCCATCGTTTGGTACATTACAGTGGCATCAAAGCTGGTGGTCTTGCAAACTTGTCGAGAAATTCAGATCAAATCATGGCACCTAGTGATGGAGTGGAAGATGCGTTGAGGGAGCTAAAAAGAAGTCAGCAACATCTCTTCCAAATCCTAGCAAGAGGACTAAAGAAGATTGGTGAGACACTCAAGTGCTTGGCAAATGAAAGAATGAAGGGCGACATGTCACACACACATCGAACCAATACGAGACTGACAATGCCGATTTTCCCTCCAAGGATCGACCAACTTGAAATGCATTTTCTTACTTCGGCTGAGTCACTGAAGCAAATTAAGTAGGATTGGGTTGATGGTGGATGGCAAAGGGACATATCTCTCAAGGACTACATAGACCTCCAAATGAAATATCCATCCTTTGAGAGTAATAGAGACTACAACAAGACTCTGAGACAAAAGATTGGCAATGCGGATAATAGGATACTTAACACCATGAGCGCTATGAAGAATGGAGTCATGCCTACAACTTCTCTTTAGCCACAAGAGGATATGGACAAGAAAGAATCAACAATTGCTCCTTCAAACGTAGTACATCCAAATCTTCAAGGCAACCAAATAGGTGAAGAAGATGCTAGCACAAATTTCATCGAGCCAACACTCATTGATCAACTTGATGGAAATGCGGGCTCTATCAATGATCCTTTGAATGAGCAGGTTGTACTAGTGGTTGATCAGCCTCATGGAGATGCAAACTCTACTGATGATCCCTTGCAGGAAAAATCTCTACAGTTAGTTGAATATGGAGTTTACCCTTTGGTTGGGCATGAGGCGTGCATGATTGCAATCTCTTCATGTGAGTGGTTTCCTCATGGGAAGAACAAGTTGCACTTGATCTTTGAGATTCTAGACCATCATTTTTTAAAGAGATTGATTGGCATGATAGCATGAAAGCTTGGGATTTGAGCATCAATGTGTTTGATGATTGGCTTCAGTGGGATTTTGATGACTCCGAGCATGGCAAAGTTTATATCAAAGTGGAGCAGTGGAAGCTTGATGGAGATTTACTCGCCTCGCCTACATCCTAGTGCGTGCACATGGTCATGTTGCGACATGGAGATTTCGGCGCATATCGCCACTGATATCCGCACATGGTTTGGGATCCTGGAGCTTCCCAGTTGGTAAATGGTTTAATGACGGATTGCTTGAGGGAAAGCAATCTCTGGGTGGCAAGGAATGTAATGTCCCCAAATTAATGGAGTGAAAAAATTAAACTAATTAATTATGTGGTCCAAAATGTAAATAAGATTATAAAGGTCTTCTTTAATTAATTAATTTAGTTATAAAAATATAAAGGGGGCAAAATGATAAAATAATAAATAAGGTTATGTCAGCCCATTGTAACTTTCTAGAAACTTTTTGGTGGCCTTTATAAGGCATTCACTGGCATTGTAGGTAATCATTGTGGAATTTATGTTTCTTATGTATTTGCGATTCTAGTGGAATTCGGCATTGTTTGCAGTTTTGGAGGTGCAAGACCCTCCCTATTCTTTATTTGTAGTTTTGGTGGGAGTCATTCCTCACCCTAGTCTGCCATTGGAGATATCACTTCAGATATTTTGCTTTATACTTCCTTTTCAGATTTGTGAAGCTAAAGATATTTTTTGAAAATACAATTACTTTGTTTGTGTTAGTTCATTACTGTTCTATCCAGTGTTGATACATTGTTCTCACAATATTATTCGTAATACTATTTTGTGCAACTGCGATATTCTAAGGAGATCAGCCCCAGCTGAAGGCCTTATTGTATTTGTGCGTGTGAAAGTATCAGACCGTAGGACACTTACTGTACAGGTACTTGGTCATACAAGTGGAACATTGCCATTGGAGTTGAAGGGTGTCGACGATTGAGGGCTGAAGGTGTTGAAGAGATTTCCTCCTCAGGTACTTCCCCCTGGGTACATTCGCCTCAGGTATTTCCCTTGAGTATTTGCCTTTGGGTACTTCCCCTCAGGTACGTTCTCCTCGGGTATTTCCCCTTGGGTACATTGCCCTCGGTTATTTCCCCAGGGGTACTTTCCCCTTGGGTACATTTCCCTTGGGTATTTCCCCTCGGTACTTTGCCCTCGGGTACATTGCGGTCAGGAACCATTTCCCTTGGGTGACTTCCATTGTTTGGTACATTACATCCGTTCTCACATGCTAAAAAACATGAAAAAAATAATTAAAATTAATTATTGAATATTATTACTTGGGAGTCAAATTAAAGGGTAATAAATTAATTAAAGTGACTTTAGACAAGATTAATTAAAGTCACGAGTAAACAATGGTGCAGGAAACATAAGGAAACTAATAAATAATATTATAATTGACTTTGGAATTGATGAAAGGCGTACCAATTAATAATTTCTTCTTCATTGATTTGAGATTTCTTCTTAAAGTTGTAGACTTTGGAGCTGCAAATGCATAAACCATTTTCAGCAATGAAACTATCTGCCCAGGGTGGTCTGGAAAGTATCATATGATTGTTCATTGGGATTATCGCTTTGTTCATGGAAATCAGTGAAGTCTTCACAAAAGACTGATATCCCTCACTCGGAGGTATCCCATATAGATTATATTTTTCAGAGATGTAAGTGATTTCATAAAATATTCTATGGTTGGAACCTTTATTATTATTTGCCAAAGTCATTA
Source organism: Chamaecyparis obtusa (assembly GCA_027943335.1). Classification (NCBI taxonomy): domain Eukaryota; kingdom Viridiplantae; phylum Streptophyta; class Pinopsida; order Cupressales; family Cupressaceae; genus Chamaecyparis; species Chamaecyparis obtusa. Next base: position 131,261 of record BSBK01004624.1, on the reverse strand, counting down.
GTGCGAAAATTTATATTTATTATTGAAGTTCTTGGGGAATTTCATACGAGTCGAAGAAGTTGATATGCCCTGTTTGATTTCTCTTTTCATATCATGTGGAGGCATAGTTTGTTTTCTTGCATGAATGTTTGGAGAGTATTGTTGTCATCCTTACTCTTCCATTGGCGTGAGATCTTCTAGTAATCACCGGCTCATTATTCTTTTTATATTCTGGTGTGGGTTTTGTTTAGATGGGCTTCCTCCAACATTTCTGTTAGCCACAGACTGCAATTTTCTCCTATCGTGGGATTCTATCCTTGGGTGCAAATCCTATTCTCTTGGCATGGGAGACTCAGCAACCCAAACACTGGACTTAGGGAATGAAGTGTAGGCAGTAAGGGCATCGTCACTCCTGAGCTATGTGGAAGTATTCTGAGCATGTCTGTTCCTCATGCATTTGAAGGTATTCATGTTAGTTTTGTTTTCTGTATGTTGTGCATTCATGATGTATGGACTTGCTGGCTCTGAGTAATGGTTTAATCTATGAATGCTAGCACTCTCCAACACTCAGCATGAACTCCAAGTATGGAAATTGATATTAAACTATTTCAGTTCAGCATTTTATGAGGCGCTGAAGCTGGAAGAGTTCAATGGGCTGTTAATTATCTTTGCTTGAGTATATCAGTTAATGTGTCTGCAACAAAGATTTCACTCTGATGTTGCTAATTAATCAGGTCAGGAAATCAGGGCTTTATCTCTGTATTTTGTTCACTAAAATTGATAAAAATATTTTCTATCTGTTTGTTCAATCTATGTTGTTATTATGCATTTTCCTGAGTTTTCAACAAGAGTCTTTATAGTAAACTTCCAAACACACATCAACATCTTTGCAAAATCTGGAGCCTTTCACAGGACAATTGTTTGACACAATTCTTCAAGTGGGGAAAACTGCAAAACATTGAATTAAGATTTGTAGAGGATATTACATTGCAGCTTCTTCACCTTATATCACAATCATCATAGAGCCCTAGGATGTGCCATACATTTTGTCATCTTTTTCAGGGTTGCAACTAGTTGTTCCATATTTTTCCAACTTCATAACATCCTTTTGGGTTGCCTTTTAAATCTTTTTAATTCCTGTGCGTCACACTTTACAGTCCATACAACATCCTTTATGGGCAATTTACAAGGGGTTTTGGCTTGCCATACAGGCTGTATGATAATTTGTAACTGAGCTGTTAATATATAGTGGGACTGATTTAATACTGGTTTATTATTTCTGTTCAATTTGCTAAAAAGTGAATTGAATAGATTTCCACTATAAATGTTGTATTTTTGTTCATTTGTTGATAACAACATTAATTGATGTCACAAATAAGATATAATATCATACCTGATTTCAAGTATTCTTAAATTTATATTTCTTTATTAGTTTTCTAGGTCTGCAATGTATGGGAGATCACATTAATTCTGAAATATCATTTGCTTATTAGCATTATGGTAGTGTTGTGAGGTCTTCACACCATTAGACCATTGTAAATGGGGACCCCCTCATTTTGCCTGGCGGTAGTAGTAGGTGGTTTAGATTCCTTTAGTCCGGTGGTAGTTTGAAATCTCTAAGCTAGAGAGATGAGTTTGAGCAACTTTTTCATATCTTTGAGCCAAATCAACACATCTCCTAAGCATGGAATCCAGTTACTAGTCCGGGGATAGGATGAATCAAGTTGAAGGCCTAGAACTAGTTTAAGATGGGTTTAGGAGAACCCCTCGGTGTGAATTGCTATGGACAAAAGCTTGGATAACAAATAAGATGAAGTCTAGATGATCGCCAAAGAGGAAGCCAAATGGATGAAACCATGAATTTTTTAAGATTTGACAAAGGAGAATGAAGAGAAGATGGTGTGTAAAATGAGGAAGAAATCAATAAGGAAATGGAATTGCAAACAGAGAGTAAAGAATGTGACTTCAAGTCCGAGCCTTGGCAACAAGGTGGGGACAAGCAGGGGTCAGATTCCAGCCCCCTCTTATTCAACCTTGGAAAAGGAGGGGTCAGATTCCGATCCCCTCTTGTCCACTCTTGGACAAAGACCAACATTTTTCCGCCATCATTTCGACATGCGATCTCCATTCCTTGAGCTTTAGGGCATTGAGAAATGGTGGAATTAAGGATTGAAAGTCAGTTTTTCCTCCAAGTTTGATTAAAATTTGAGTTTCCAAAAATCAGCAAGATGTAATCAGGTCAGGTCCTTGAAGAGAAATCTGTAATCATGACTTGCAATTTTGAGTGAAGATGATCAAACATTGAATGCCAAAATGTAATTGATGAGAAAAAGACTTGAATTTGAAGTAAAAAATGCAAGGAAATAACATTGTGAATTGCTATGGTCTGTGTCCATTTGCAAAATAAGAAGGGACAAAGAGGTGGTGGATTCCACTACCCTTGGACAAGCCCGTCTTGATTCTCGTCACCTCCTCTTGGGGGTAAAAACTCAGCCATACACATAAGTTTGCTTCCTAGGTTATTCAAAAGGTGAAAACCGATTGGTTTCAAAGACAAATTTTATATTTTATCAATAAAAATTTGAATTCGACCCTTCATTTCAACCAGTACAAAACAAACAAAGACAAGAAGATCAAAATACAAGCAGAGCAGACCTGGGTTGGTGACTTGGAATTTTATATAGCAGCAGGTTGAGTTTGGAAGAAACATTGAGGAATTATCAAACCAAACCTCTAGCAGCCCCAAGTCTATCAAATCTGGGCTATCTACTTTATAGTTTCCAAGAAAATCAGAGATAAAGGGGGCTGTAAATTGCAAATCTCGGCATGAAATCAAGGTTTAGAGAGGCAAATCACATGAGACTTGAGCCTGCGTTGTGAAAGTATTGAAAATCCATCAAGCTTAGAGGCTAAAATTAGAACCTTGTGGAGATAAACCAAGTATAAGAAGACTAGTTTCTTGCAGATTTGAAATTGCAAACTCATAATTTTCTTGACAAATAGCAAGGTATAGGGATTTGGTGAAGATTATGGACATATTTTTATAGACTTTGCATCTAGGAAGTCCATTCTAGATCATCATTTCATCTTAGGAATACATTTTGATTTGAGGGATTTAAGTTTTCATAGTTGAAGTTTATGGAGATTGGTTTCAAGTTCATTGACTTCACTCTTTAATTTCATTTCTTGTCTTTGAAGGGTTAATTATATGAACAATTATGAATCCAAGCTTTTAATGCAAGTCTATTTCTTAATTTCAAGGTGAAATTGAAGGTGAAAATTTGAAGATGAGAAGGGGCTAGGAAAAAAATTCATCAAGTGAACAAGAAGATCAAGCTCAAAGACTTCAAGCAAGGATCAACATATGAACACCCACCCATCAAGAGGACAAACAAGAAGATGGTTTGAGATCAAGGATAAAGTGAAGATGCAAATTCAAAATGGAGATCGACAAACCAAGAGAATGAACAAGTCTATGAGGAAAGAAAGATTATCACTAATTTGAATTCCCTCTAGGACTCTAAGTCCAATTGGACCAAGTGGAATAATCTAGTTACATGAATTTTTTGGAACATGAAGGTCAAGAAGCCAAAAGGAGAAGATTTCCAAGAGGATGGAGAGAATTTATGAAGATGAAGCAATTTGGGAATATGAGCCATCACAATTGAAGACGATAATTGTGAGCATCAAGAGTTATTTTCTTACCAACAATGAATTGATCAAATCCATGAGATAAGCATGCCGAGATGGCGCCTACTCATTCTCAACCAATCAAAAGCCTATAGTTGCACATGTTCAAGCTCCTTCAATCAGATCATTGTAAGTGCATATGTGGAGTCCACATAATACTTCTATCTAACCTATTTTTTGATTGGTCAATCAAATAAATGTAATTTTCTTATTAGCCCACAGGGTGGTGCCTTCATGTAATTAGTCAAGCATTGAATGCTTTTAGCTTAGTTGGATTAGGGCATTGTTGGCATAATCTTAGCCCTTGATCTTGAATCAATCTTGGCTATTCATTGTAATTGAACAACTATATAAGGCCAAGGCCTTCTCATTTGTAACTCAATTAGATTAGATATAGAGTTGAGTAGAGAGAGACTTGTTGAAATTGTTGTTATGATATTGGCAAAGTATTCTTAATTCATTGTTGGTCTTCATGGTCTATTATTTGTATCATTTTGGAGTATTGCATGGTTTCTACATTTCCTCATTTAGAGTAGGTTTTTATTTCATGTTAAGTAGAAGTAGTGTTTAGTTGAATGGAAGATATTTTGGATTCATCTTTGGTGAACTCACTTAGACCAAACCACTAGATGCTTGCTTATTGTAAGTTTGCCTTGCATGGTTGAATGACATATTTATGAGCTTCACCTCAATTATTACTTGCACATTGATATGCATCGATGGATGGTGTTAAAGGAATGGTAGTACTTTGAACATCTTATATCTACCTTAAAAGAATGCACTAGCTTGGTTGGCGTTGATGGCTAAACTAAGTCTAGTAGAGTCACAAAGATATTCATAGTTTCTTGCATTATAGGAGTAGAATAGCTTTATAAATCCCCTTCCCTTTGTAGTTTGTTTGGTTGGAAATAGTTGAAGTATTTAATATCCATTAGATGAAGAATGTAAGTCCCTTTGTGATACCCAACATATCACATCATTACAATTGTGTGAAAGTCCACAAGAGGAAGGAACCTTGAGGTTGTTTCATTTGATCACACAATCCATATACATTGTTTAGCATATGAGCTTCCTTGTTCAAGAGAGAGTTTATGAGTTTATGCGTTGATTCGGTGTTTCAGTTGTGTTGATGCGAGTTTTGTTCCACTTACACAACATGCAAGACTAAACACTCAATGTTTCGAGAAACACAGAGCATTAAATCCTCTCTTGAATAAAGTCATTTCCCATGCTAAGTTTTGCAATGAAGATCATGGAATGACTCCAAGGTTCCTTACACCTGTGGATATCTAACTCAGTTGAAATGATGTGATTTGCTAGTTAATCACTTAGGCGGGCTTATGTGATTCATTGAAGGATGCCAACTTGCACTTCTAAATATTTGGCTTCACAATGTGCAATAAAAATATAAGCGTGATTTATGTCACTTCCAACTTTTCTCTTCAACTCCTACTATCTAGACTACTACTTCTAACTATGGACGGGAAGACTAATGGATTGACTAGGACTCCTACCATATGGAGGCTTGCCTACGACTTCAACTCCACCTAGTGCAAAGCTTCAAAGGATCTCAAATGGTTTTCATATCAACACCTTACCCTCAATCCAACTTAGAGTACAAATCAAGGATCCAATGCCAATTGAACTTGAGCACAACTACTAGATTGCCACACAAGGCACCCTTGCATCTACAAGGAGCTAGTGGCCTAGTTTTATAGAGTCAACCAATCAAACATCCACCAATATCACCACACAATCTATCTAGTTTTATTCTCACTTTAGCAACTTTGAAATAAAATTCTATTTTAATTGTGGAAGTAGAAACCATGCAATAACACCAAGTGTTCCAACTCAATCACCATGCAAAGCACAACAATGATAAGAAGAGCCATTTTGACATTACTTAAGCAACAATTTTCTCCAACCCCCTACAAATGAGAGCAAATGGCCTTATATAGAGGCTCGAGTACAATGAGTGGCCAAGATTAAGAGGCAAAAATATGAAATCAAGGGCCTAGATTACATCCCATAAACCCTAATTAGATTACCACCCCATCGGCCAATGAGAAGAGGACACCTCATCCAATGGACCAATGAAAAAAAACAAAGGTGGCAACCAATGAAATGGCACCAAATGGTTAGCCAATAAGAAATAGACACCTACCCAACCCAACAACAAAGGAAAATCTTCCACTTGGGCTTACATCAAATGATCTTCTAAGATAGTCTTTCCTTTGTCCTTCATCTTCTTAGCCAAATCGATGAACTTGGCTAGCATGCTGTTGATCTCATCTAAGGAAGGGCAAGGTGTGCATCGAATCTTCCTCTTAGCCTCATCCATCATCTTCTTTGTCATCTCAAGTGTCTTCTCCTGCTCAGCTGAACCATCTCTAGTAAACTCAATGAGAACCTCGAGGTATGATAGAGCCTCTAAATCCTCTGCCCTGATGAAGGCTCCTCCAAAAGATCCCAATCTCTCTACTAAATTATCCATGTTCATATCCTCATCTCCAATTTATTCAATGCCAAAGACAACTCTTGTTGCACCCAAGGTGTGTGATATCCTACTGTAGACTGTTGACCCGAGATGAGCAATCTCATTCCCAACTCCTTCCAACACTTCCAATCTATGAAGAAAGGCGAAATACCAATTTTCAATAATACTCATTTCATCCACCTTAATCACTTTGGCTTCCTCTAATAACTTATCTGAAGTGTTAATGACCGTCTGCAAATGGGGAATATCCATGTCCTTGATTGGGAGGAAGCCCCTCCAAATACCATCAAAGGCATGAAACCTTGCTCTAAGAGCTACAAATGGTTGGAATTGTTGCACAAAATATGGCAAGAAAACCAACCCATCCTAAATAATTCTATTAACCCAAGATCGAGTCTCCTGTAGAGTGACCCTTGCATCCTCTGCATCATCAATTCTTCCTTGTGCTAATGGCATGGTTGTATGATCTAACTATTGGATTGTCCTGCATGCACCCTTAAAACAATCATTCAAACTTTGGATTTTTTCCCTTAGCCTCTCATTCTCTTCTATTGCTTGATCTAATTTCGCCTTAAGAGAATTGACGCCATCATGGAGTTGCTCACAATCAATTTCCTTTGTTGTAGTTCCCAGTTCATGCTCAACTATGTTATACTCATGGGCTTGAATATCGCCTATTGCCTTGTTCACCTTTGGAATTGCAACTTGAACCCGGCGAGTACCTGGCTCCCTTCTGATAACTCTTGCCACTGTTCTTGCAAGTTGGCTCTCTTTCTCACTTCTCTTTTTATCAACTCTTCAATGTTCCCAATAGATCGAACAAGTGCAATCTTCCCTTTAGGCTTGAGAAGATCCCTCAACCACAGTGGCATTGTACATCTTCCCATTTCTAAGTTTGGTTCCTCTTCCACAGGCACAACCTCATTAGTTCCTTTTGGTGCTTGACTTCCTTGTTCAACTTATAGGGCCTCCACATCAATCAATCCAACATTCTCACTACCTGTAGGAGAAGAGCTTCCCTTAGGCTGATTCTGAGTGAGGGGAGAATAATGTGTTGTAGCTGTATCCCTTGGATGAATTTGAACTCACTTCAACTATTGTTCCATTGTCTATGTTTTCAGTAACCACGTTCTGAGCTACAGTGGCACTTTCCCTTGAGGGCACTGCACTCACACCTTGCCTTTTGGCTGGTGGTTCCTCGAACTCCTTTTCCTTTCCTTTTGCACTTTCCATATCCTTTCTATTTTTGCTACTCGTTTTTGCTTGCTGGATGGCGAGTTCATCTTGCTGCCCAGTTGACTCCTCCATAATCTCTTCCACTAACTTCATCTTTTCATAAGTGTGGTGAACTCTTCGCTCCTCCAATCGAGCCATGTTCTTGTTGTACCATTCCTATGTGTATAAATCAATGGGCTTCATTATTGCTTCCAATGAAGGGTTTCGACCACTTGTCCAATCAATGGGATCCAATTCACTTTTCCTTATGGATTTATAATCTCCTCCTAATGTCTTTTTATCTTCCTCTAGTTGATCTGGGATGCTAAGTCCTCTCCATATATAACTTCTCATCATGTCCACTCTAAGTCTAGAGAAGGCCCTTTTCCTTACTTCATAGTCATCAACTGCATTGGCCCAATAGTCTTCTAAATGATGAACATGCTGGATTTCCATATGATGTTTTTATTAGCCCATTTGGATCAATGTTTTACCTTGCATTATACCATGCCAAGTGGTAGTACTCCAATTATGTCTTTGTTGTTGCCAAAGTAATGGAGTTGTGGCAACTATCAGCTCCAATTATCAATGAGAAAGTAACTCCTGACTTGCCTTTGTTCTTTTGAATCTTGTCATAATGTATTAGCTTCGTAGCTACTTCCAACAACACCAGTCTGTCAGGTGGATATCTTGGAAGTCTCTTTGGGAAACAAGTGTTTCTTGCTAATCTGATATATGTAAACTTTGGAAACTGAATGTACCAACTCCCATACCTTTTCACCAACTTCTCATCTTCAGGAGAGAGTCTCTTGTGAGGTGCCTCTTGCAAAGTTCTCATTGTCTTCATGGAAAATGCATCATAAAACATCTTAAAGTTCTTGGTGTTGTGCAAGTGTAATTGTGGATATCACTCATGCACCAAGTATTGTTCAGCCTCATTACCAACTGTGTTCAAAGCTCGCAATCTTGGCTGCTGGTACAAGCTTGCTATAATATAGAAAAGGTAGGATCCCATGTAGAATACCTTCTAATCTTGCACTATTCTCAACTGTAGATCCAAGTTTTCACTTATGATCATAGCCCAATGAAACATTTTATCACCACTCTCAATGCCTTCAATGAAATAATACATCCATATCTCGAATTGCCCACTTTGAGTTGTTCCCATGACTTTGCTCAACATCACCATGAGGTCACCATACTCTGGTTTGAAGTCCGATTGCGAGAACTTAGGTAACCTTGCAAATGACTTTCTTGGCTCCTTCAACCGTTCTCTACACAACAAGGAGGCCTAAAAATCTGGATTATCGTTGTAATGCTTGGTTGCTTGATTTCTAGTCACCAAGATGCCATTGTTGTGATGTGGGATGTGGAATACTTCCTTGATAACGAGCTCACTTAGATTGGTGAGCACCCTCTTGTCCTCACCATAGCACAACGACTTGGATTGGTAGTCATAGTGGATGGCACACTCTATGATCATTTCAGGACAAGGCAAGGTAGGAGGGAAAGTTGTCGCCTGTATGATTCCATTCTTAAGCATCCTCTTTGCAAGTTGTGAAGAAATTTCAAGCAACCAATCCCTCATTTGTATCATGTTCACTGCCCCTAGGTTGGTGTCTCCCACCTTCTTCAACTTGGAGGGAAAGAGGGACTTAGGCATCATGTCCTCTAAGACCTTCTTGAGTTAAGGTTCTCTTAATGCCTTGGAGGAGCTCGTATCAACCATGCCCCCTACAAAGACCAAAATCCACCAATTACTTTCCTTGAATAGAAATTGTATATAATATTAAGTTAATTGAGTTAGATAGTCATTGTTGTTTATTCAATTAACTTAGTCAATTTTGCCTTTGCATGAATTCTAACTGAGTTTGTGAATTCGTTTGTTTCAATTATCTAAGTTAGCATGAATGTTCACTTTAAACCTTTGATTTGTATTGATTCCTCAATTGTTGCTCATTTGTTGTTCATTTTAACCTTTCCAACTAGTGATGTTGTAGTTGTTAATTAGATTAGATAGTTGTTTGTTGTTAGTTTGTAGCTTGAAAGAAACAAAGCAACACCTAATCTAGGAAAGCAAAGAACCAACCACAAGTTCACCACCTTGTGGGTGAACTTCAAACCAAAAAAAATCCAAGTCCATTAATCCTATTACAATAGTGCTCGCATTGGCACACTTTTCCTTTTAAACTCAAAGATTGAAAAAATCTAAACTAGGACTAAGTAATCAAGGAAGTGGATCCAAGTAGGGTCCTCAAATGCAAAGGGATCTCTTCTCCAAATCTCCAAGTCCAAGCTTCCAAATCGTACCTGCGATTCCACATTTCAAATTATTATTCCAATCAAGATGTAAACATGTAGAAACAAGGAGTTAGCTGCCATGTTATAACAATCACATAATGCAAATGCAACTAACATTACCCCAAACTTCTAAATGTTCGAATTATGCTTGCCAAGATGCAAGAGTTATGTTGTCCAAATTGCAAGAGGTTGCTCGCCAAGTTGACAACGAAGACTCCTCAAGTTGCCAACTTGATCAAATCAAAATGTCAAGTTGATGTTTCCAAAACGATCAAGAATTATTTCCAAAGTCGCAATACACAATCCAATCTGGACTTGTAGAGCTGACTGATCCAACTTGACTTGTCTATGAGGGCTTGATTAATGTTAATTCTGATCTGGAGTTTAAAGCCAGCCCACAAAGATGTAATTCAACTTCAAAATTGATGCCTCTAGGATAATAAACTCGCTGCCAGTTAGAAGTCCTAAATCACTGTTATAGCAGAGGTAATGTTCACCCCACACCAGCAAGATAATTCACCACCTTGGAAGGAAAATCTGCCCTTAGAAAATCAGAGGAAAATCACACTTTAGAGCAGAGGAAAATCGTTTTTATGAGATGCCAAATAAATGGTCAGCTATGCTTTTATTTATATGCCTCGTAAGAGGCAAAACAAAACAAGGGACGACTTGCATTGGGAGAAAATAAAAACTATAAAACAAGAGGTGGACCTCCCAAGTTGTTTGAAATGAAATTTTAATTAACAATGGGGCCTCTATTTCAATTTTTACAATGGATCTGCCCTATGGTCCTGATTTTTACAATGGATCTGCCCTCCAATTTGCATCGATTTTTTAATTTTAAAATGGTCCCCAAATTTATCTTGATTTTCGCCACCTTGGAAGCCAAAAAGAGGCCCAAACTTTGCCATGTAGGGGGGCAAATCTGACTTGGAAATTAAAATATAAAACCAGCCTAATCTATCATTGGAAATAAAACATTTCATGGGCCACAAAGGATTGAAATTTACCAAGCATGGGGGGATTTATCATTAAAGTTACCAAATTGCCAAGCCTACATTTCCAACTTGCAAAATCACTTCCACCAATTTGTAGCAACTTGCACAAGCCCACTTGCCAAGTTGCAAAGACTTGCGTGCCAACTTGAAACCATTTTGTCTCTTCTTTGCAGATTGTAATTGTCCTTAGCCAAAATAATTTTCTCAAGGTAATAATTCCACTTGGCTAAAGGAAATCATTTTCTCACCTTAATCCTATCATTTTCCCTCGCAAACCCATGTTGAAATTCCATCAAGTTTATTGAAATTTTGCCATGATGCAAGAGCACCCCTACCAACGCGCAGGAACATGCCTACCAACTTGCAAGAACTCTCTTACCAAACTGTGAAAAGTGAACATTAAAATTGTAATTTTGACACTTAAAATTTAGATTTTTGTAAAATTATTTTATCAAAATTGCACGATTAAATTGCTCAAATTTATCTATCTATTTTTCACAATTTACAAAATTTCACCAAATTTCCCAAAAAATTTCGAAGTCCACAAAATCTGAATTTTGTTCAAAATGTCAAGCCAAGATTGCTTATAAATCGAAGTATCCAATCCATATCCTCAATTTGGATTGGTAAGGAAAATCATTACATTTAGGAAATCAAGTTATAGACCTAATAAAACTCAAATCTTTATCATTTTCAAATCCACCATTCATCCTTTTGAATGTAAAAATCTCATTCCTTGACCCTTCAAATTCGCTCTAAATTTCACCTAAAGTGCCTCAAATTTCACCTTCCATCCTTGATCTGAGAAATTGCCCAAGCAAGTTTGAAAAGAGGGGGGTCCCCATAAATTTTGGGGCGATGGTGTGAAAACCTCACAACAAGTTCGAACACTAAGTATTCAATTCTGTATGTTGTAGTGGCATAAAACTCACATCAACAGATAGGGTTCAGTTTTATATTCTATTTCTTATTTTGAGATTTCCATAATATGAAAATACAAATGGTGAATATATTACTATGTTTCGTGATTGTAGATTTTAGAGTGATATCAGAGCTTTGAACTTCCAAACTTGCAAGGTAGAAAGCTAACACGTCGATGCATATCTGCATTTTCTTTTGCCACATGCTAGCTAATGAAAGAGAACTTGGATATTATTAAAGGGAAAGAAAGAAGTTTCACGCACTTGAATTAGACAAAAAAGTCATGGGGCACAAAGACAAAAAAATCCTTATAGATGTCATGAACTCTTTGCATGAGTTATCAATGAAGTTAAAGGGAATTTCAAAGATTTATAAGGAAGTCCATGGGTGTAAGAGTATAAGCACTACGAAATATCAATGGATGAGGGACAAATCAAAGAGAAGGGATCTTGTTGGGTCACAACTGAATTTCAATTGATTCACATTCTAAGATCTTTCAAGCTAAATTTTTGCAAAGGGAAGAGGAAGGATTCGAGAAAGAAGAACCCTTTTGTGATCATTTAATGAGTGACTTCAATGAATTTCATAAAGAATAGGAGGAACTAAGCCAAGATATTCATGATGATTTGACTTTCTAATATTTTTGTGATCTAAGGATGAGGAATTGGTCAAGTAGAGGAAGGAGACCTCAACAAGAGCAGCCCCATAAATAAATAATAAACTGTTTGGGTAAGATCACCGTTCTTACAAATGATGGATCTAATAAACGTAAAAATCAGATCTTCATTATAGAAGTTGGGCACCTATTTATTATTGAACTTGATGTTTGAAGAAAGAACAATAAAGATCATTGCCTTCCACTTATAAAGTGTAGCAAATGAATGGTGGTACCATGGGATGATCATTCAAGGACTTTGTTGGCTAAAAGTTTTGTAAGTCACTAAAACTACAACTTACAAAACTATAACTTTAGGCAACATCTCATGAGATTTCTCTCTCCTCTCAACAATAGGGGAGGCTCCCTTCTTATCGTAGGTGGCTTCAATAGAGATCTAACTTAAATTAACAAAGTCCAGTTCTTCTTAATGAATTCCTCTTTTTTCAGGAATGATTTATACACAACTTTCCAACTTAACAAAAGGTATCTACTGCTACAATAATATCGGTGGCTTGGGGGTTGATGTAAGAACAATTCCTAAGACAACAATCTAGTTTTATATTTTGTGGAATAAGTACAGGAATCCAAAGTCTCCTGTGATTATCTCAAATTAGGATTCAATTAAAATAACTAGTAAGGCACAAAGTCTCTTACTGGATGCTCTCAAACTTAATAAAAACACTTATCATTGAAGCCCAAAGTCTTGAGTGCTAAGTAATTTCAGCCACTACTAACTATAACAATCCTTCCTCTTGAAGCACAAAATCTTCAAGAACCTGAATCAAATGCTCAAATGATTTACATAAGATAAACTATAAGCTGAATTAAAGATGATCAATCAATGCAACATAAGTATACATCAACTAATGTCAAGATTCGCAACACAAAGTTTGAGAACTCTTGCTTCTTCTATTGAGTTTAGAAAATTTACATCAAGAAACACAAAGTTTTCAAGACACAATAGATCTTAGCATAGTCTTCTTGCACAAAACAAAAGATGAAAATATACAATGGGCTCACTCCTTTATATAGGTGAGGAGTAGAGGAAAAGGTGGAGAAATAAAGGGAAACCCTTAACTACCTTTGACTTATTCCATTTGACTTATCTTGTGGACATGAAACTACTATACAGGTGCATGTTCCTCTATATTTACAACTTGTTCATGTTCTACATGTAATCTATCATTAAAACTATACCTATTCTATTTAAAGCATATGAAAAAGATAAGTACCCGTGACACTTAGGAACCATCCTCAAAGAGTATCAATACAAGTCTCAAACTTGCGAAGAGACTCATGTATAACCGCAAGATCCAGTACACTTGTGTTCTATGCAATGATGGTTGCCTTGCGAATTATGCTTGTACCTTTGAACACATCTTTATTGTACTCTGAAACATTGGTCTGAAGATGATTAATCAAAACCTTGTAGCTTGTTAGTTTGTCGATCGAATTGAAGTCAAGGTTATCCGCCTTAAGCTCTAGGCGAATTACTTTTGTGAATGCTATTAAAACATGATCTTTCGCAACCAATTCACCATTTTCATCAATCACTTTGCATACTAACTCTTCAAAACTGTTAGTGATAGTGTGCTCTTGTTTCTTACACAATTCCATGGCTATCGTCACATCCATCACCAATCCCTTGAGGACTTGTTCTTTATTGATCATCAATTCTAAGAAATTGAAGTACATCTCATGGGAAGAAATGACTCCATACTCGCATAACATGGTTAGGTCAAAATATGGCATCTTCATCCAGATGCCCAAGTCTTCATCTAATACCTCCAAGTGTCAGTTGAACGATGTGAGGAACTTGTTCAACTTGGTGACGGTTTCCTTGATATTTATCAACACACGAAAATCATCTGTGGTTACTAGATCACCTTGTAATTTCAGCTAGCTGCTCCAATCATCAATGGCCTTGACCTTGCTCTCAACCTGCTTGACTCTTCCGGGAGAGATGAAGAGATGCGATCAACTTGTTGTGAGGAGTTGTTCATGTCCTCAATTGTTTCTAGAAGGCATGTATTCTCTTCCTTCAGCGAATTTTTCTTCTCCCATAGTTTGTCATTCCTTTTAGCAATTAGAGAAATTGCATCCTGTGCATCTTGGTGACATCCCAATCGTGTTTGTTTCTCAAGTTCAACCCTGGTGAACTTGTAGTTAGAAGCTTGAATTTCTTTGGTTGGTTTCTCAATAAGTGGCTCAACAACCTCAACATATTTGATCTCATGCCCATCAACCATGACTCTGGAAACAATATTTGCTTTCTTGTTCTTCAAAGCTTAGCCCTGTTGAGCTGCTTGAAATCAAATTCTTTAGGAGGAACTTCTTGTTTCTTCCTCTTTTGAGTGATGGAACTCAACCAAGGGGGTAAAGAGAAAGAAGAAGTCTAAGATGTTGATGTAGTAGCCATGGTAGTCATTGTATTCCCTTGTTCAACAATAGTGATTATAGCAGGAGCCTCTTTTTGGATTGCGACTAGTATCAGGTTTCTTCGTGAAACCTCGGCCATAAACTGCTCAAATTGCATAGCTAAGGTGTCAAGCAACGTCATAGGTTCATCAGCCATAGAAGGAAATGTAGAGTATGCATCAAATACATTTTCTAGGCTGCCATAGTGATCCTCTGATGTGTATGTTGGAGCAACTAAAGAGATAGGCATGACAGATGTAACCACAAGAGGGTCCACTGGACAAATATGTATTGTAGACTAAGGAGACTCATTTGACACTGGTGCGGAATATGGAAGTGCAGTCATCGATGATGTATCCATGGAGCGAGGTACCTCAGGAATAGCCTCCTTGCGCAACTCATCCTCACTAGATACAACTTGTATGTTGTCAGGTTCTGTGACGTTTATATTGGGAGCTTTGACGGTAGCCTTGCCTCCTTTGATACACAGTTACCAGTAATCTATTTCCTTTGGTTGAGAGGCCAGAAAAGGACACAAGAGAAGCAACAATGTACGCTAGGTAAGAGTTCATGTAGAATGTGCAAGTGGTAGTAACCTAGGACAATTGCTCACGAAGAATTTCATTGGTCAAATCTCCCCAGAAAATCTTCTGCTTTGATCTAATTATTATTGAGATGAAATTATACATTCGTGGCTCAAAAGTGTTGGACTCCCTAAGGCCTCCAATTCTACTAAGAAATGTGATGAGATCATTAATCCCTTCCTTGAATTTTGACCGGTGAATCCCCTTAGGCCATCTTGACAAGTTGGGCCTCTTGTTAATCAATCAATGATCATTGATATACTTGATATAAGCCTGTTTTCCATCATTCCATCTCTCTAGAGCCTTTTCCTTCATTATGTTCATGGCCACAGGAGTATGTGGCATTTTGAAAATCCATTTTACGGTATCAGGATCCAAGCTGATGATGGTGTTCACATCCTAATCTCAGATGGTTCTGGAGGCATAAAAAAAGTTCTTTACACATGGCATGACAAATTTTGGCTCTAGGGTAGCTACGAGAAACGTAGCAGCTAGGTGGAAGTAGCTCTGTCTGACATAAGTCATTTCATCCTTGGTTGAAATTTCAACTCTCTTAAGGAATTCGCCCATGTCTAAGTGACCAAGCTCTATATCCCAAATCTCATCTACATAATGAAGTCACTTGAAAAGGTGAGATGGAATTTTGATATTTGTCATACTGGTATTTCATCTTTTTCTTGTCCTTTGCCTTTGGAGAAAAAACTTCTTATGGCATAGCAAGCGTGTATGCAAGCAACATTGTTACGTGGAACTTCCAAAATGTGAGTACATCTTCATTTGATAGATCCAAAGAACGCTGATTTGAGGCACAAATTGTATAGATCTGGAAGCAGGCAAGTGGGAAAAAGGATTGGAGAGCTTTTGAGCAGCAAAGGGCAATGGATTTTGGAAAAAATCAGCTCTTTAAATGAGGGAAAAAACTCAAAAATGGTTTTTTCTGGAGGCATTGCATAAGAGCAGACAACAAGCTTTGAGCAAGTAAATTTCGTATGTACGTGGATATATACAAATAGGATGTTCATTTACTTATAGGTGGGGTTTTTATGTTACACCACAAGTTATCTGGAAGGAATTTGACACATACAAAGGGGATTTTTAAGTCCATTTGCAGCCTTTGAAAAAGTGGAGAAAAGTGTATGCAAACACTTGAAGGTGGACTTTTTAGCTTGCACTGCATAATGGAGAAATAACTTACTCTTTTTTGGAGTGATTCAATGTTAAAAATGGGGTTTTTAATCCCGACTGCATATGCAAGAGAAGTGAATATCTTGCATTGTAACTTTGAAAAATTTTGAAGTTTCTTGGGAGAACATGAGAAAATCAACATTTTACAAACATACATACAAAAGTTTGGAAATAAAACAACCAAACCCTAGAAGAATTGAAAAACAAAAGCTTACCTCCTCTTAAGAAATCAAAGTGAATAAGTCTCTCAAAATCTTTCAAGAAATCATGCACAAATCCAAGTGATTCCGAATTTGGAAGAAAATCCCAAGATTGAAGCTATATAAGCAAAAAATTTTGATTAATTCTTCTTCCAAATAAATGCATTCATGAGTCAATAAGAGATTTTTGATAAATGTCCATGACGGAGGACCAAAATTCAAAAGAATAGCAACCGAAAGACTCATTGAAACTTACAAATCGAAGACTTTGCTTGAGATTGCAAAAATGGATGTAATGCAATCCAAAATCAGTGCCCTAGGAGTAAAAACGCGGTTTGTAAAAATGAATACAAGCTGCAAAAATGTCGTTATGCCCTAGACGGGCTTCTATTTAGCATTTACACATGCCAAAATATTGTTGTAGATGACGTTTTTGATAAAAACGGTCTTGAGGATGCCCTCTACACAATATGCGAACAACAAAAAGAGTCTTTTCAATGTGCATCTTAAAAATGCCATATACAACATTGAATAAAAAATGCAGGTAATTATGTGGGAAAAGGATGCCCTAGATGATTAGAATGGGATTCTAAATCACATTCGCATGTGTCTTTGTTGTAGATGATGTTTTTGACAAAAAACAGGATGTTTTGGATGGCGAAAAACATCTACGCGAGCTGCATATATGAGTTTTTTATCATGTAGTTGCTTCTAAAATCGCTGCATCAGCTTCTAGTAGAAAAACACAACTCATAATAGACGTGTTTTAAACCCACGATACATGTGCTAGAAGTTATAATGGGCTTTTTGGAAGATATGTATTAAGTTAAATAATGTATATGCAAAGACCTCAAAAAACGACGCTATGAGCCTTGAAGTGATTTACAAACACTTTCACATGTGTTCACATGCATTTTGAAATATGCAAAGGGCATTAAAATCACCACCTTGAGTTATGACGGGCTGTTTGGGTCCATTAGCATGTTATAACTTTGTTTTAAATACATGCAGTACCTTTTAAAATCACCACCATGGACTTTTTGGAAACGAAAGACATCTAAATTTTATTACAAGTTGTTTCAAACATGCAATAGCTCCAAAAATCGCCACCTTTTTCATATAGTTGATGATGTAAAACATATGGGCTTCTCATGTGTAATTACAAGCAAATTTTAAAAGAGAAAATATGTAATCGGACTTAAAAGGCCCATAATTAGATTAAAACTTATTAGAAATTCATATATCCTCATGCGAATATATAAAGATGGAGTTTTATTTCCATTTTGCATGTAAACAACACCCATGATGTTATGCAGTGGTCAATGAAAAGCCCACCTAGGCAAGATTTTAATTAAAGAATATAGATATGTAGTCAGGCCTAAAAAGCCCACCTGCAAAACACTTAATTCCTTAATAACTTTTGATATACAGCTCTGATTGAGGCCTAAGATAGCTCAAAACAAACGGAATTTAAAATGCAATCAATCTAGGATGAAAAGGAAACCGAAAACAAAACACACAAACGAGAAAAACCAAGAAACAACTTGAAGGTTGTCAAAAATCAAGCACTTGTAAGAGAAGAAAAACTCGTCATAGCAAGAAAGATGATAATAAGCTTGACGGAAACCTTCAAAAACGATGTTTAAAAGACATGAAATTTAAAGCCATTCAAGGGATAACGAATTGCCTTCGTAACATATCATTTAAATCACCAAAACTCAGAGGAAATGCCTACAAATTCTCGAGAAAATTGCGTAGGGTTGTCGAATTTTGTGATGTCAAAATTGAGGACAACAAACTTAACTCTATTTATACTCTTGCTACATGGCACATGCCAATACATACTAATTGTAACCTTTAACTTCTTAAAAACTATATCACCTTTTATGGGGCACTCGTAGAGATGTTATATTGCAGATTTTTCCTTGACTTCAATTCACCTCAATTTGTATTTCAAGTGTCAACATCGCCCCTCCTCCACTGCTCTGCCACCATTGCCTTGTTATTCTTTTTTTGTCCCCAAACTTAGGCCATTGGTCTCTACGTCTTTGTGTGCCCCCGTCAAGAAATCTCATGAAACTATGTAAAGAAGAGTAAATTACATCAAAGTTGAGCAAAGAAGGAAGGTCATTAACTAATAATACGTCACTTACAAACAAAAGGATGAAGTGTTGTTTCAAAGAGTCACAACTACATAACCATGACCCATACCCATTGCCATGTAAAACAAAAAAAGAGAAGAAAAGAAAGACAAGAAAGAAGAGAGATAGAGCAAGACACGTGGGACAAAATATTGGGAAAGGAGTTCTTTGATATTTCAAGACATGAAACTGGAAACCTAAACTACAACAAATTTCACACAAAAGGGAGGCATCAATCAAAATGCTAGTGTTTGGCGAAGATACTACTGAAGCAGCCAAACATGTATTCCTACTAAAGTCATTTTGGGATCAAATAGGAAAGGAAGACCGATGAAAGCTATTAGATTTTGTAGCAGCCATAAGAAAACAAGAGTTAGACTGGTATATGAAGAACTATCTATAGCATAGCAATAGTTGGGATGGAGTGAAACTTTGCTACCTCGGATGTTCCTACTGAAAGAGGTAGTAGATAGAAGGATCTAATACAAAAAGAAAATGAATTAGTGAAACACTATGACAAAAGATTTAAAGAAGTTGACTAAAAGTCAGAGGAACCACTGAGAAAAAACAAAAAATTGAATGGTTTACCTCCAAATTGTATAAGGACATCAGAGTTAGACTGGATGGTAGAGTATTCGACTTCTATACTGATCTGATCACAATAGCGTAATGGATTGAGGCACGCCCTTGGAGGAGATTGAAGAAAGATGAGACCAAAGAAGCATTGAAAGAAGTACACATAGCAGTTCAAAAATTAAGAATACAAAATAAAATCCTAGCCAAAGAGTCACAAAATTCAAAAGAGATATGCACGCATTGCTCTAGGGAAGCTCATGTGCAAAATGACTATCCAAAGGCCCAAGGAGAAAGAATAATTGTCGTAGTTAAAACAGTAAAACCAAATTTAGTATATTGCGCTATTTGCAAAGAATGGGACATTCTTTTGACCAAGGATTGTCTGAAAACTAAACCTCCAATATTGAATGGAGGAAATCACTGCAACCAAGGTCGCCATAGCCATAATTGTAGTGCTAATGAAAGAAATTCTTGGGCCATGCATAACAATCAGTAGGAGTAATACATCAAAGATAAAAAACAATCTAATTATAGAGGAAGAAGAGTTAAAAAAAGAAATTATTAGAGAAGACACAAACGATACTTGCTTTGATTGTGGAAAGGTTGGCCATTATGCAATGGAATGCTGGGGAGAGAAGAAGAAATGTGCATTTTGTAGTGAGGAATCACATAAAGCGTAAGACATTTTTTCCAAAATGTTGCCACACCATCCCAAAGTGATGATTTGCAGTTAGGAGCCAGAGTAATCCAGTACCTGCGCAAGCAATAAGAGGTTGCCAGAGAATGGACATTGGGTCATCTAATACATCTGTTGAAGAACATTCTAGAGGATAACAAATGGTGGAAACAAAGAGTAAAAAAGATGAACCTAAGAAGGCCAATGTATTGATTAGACAAGGATCAAATACCGAAAGAATAAGAAAAAGAATTTTGATGAACATTATGAAGATTCCAACTTGAAAAAAGAACGAGTACTTCTAGCCTACCAAGACCAACATTAAGAGATGGTAGAACAAGCCAAGCAACACATCGGTCAACAACAAAAACATGAAGTTGTCTGATTTACAAAATATTTAAGAATGATGAAATATTTAATGTCTCTAGCACAACAAAAGGTCGTAGTGGTGAAATTGAAATGACTGAGGAAATATTAGAACGAGCAGAAGCAATAGAAACTTAGCTATTTATCAAAAGATTGTTACATGAAAAATAGTCCCTTGCTTATTAATGCGCATCTCAATGATTAGAACTTGAAATATGTTATGGTTGATCTAGGAGTAGACCTGAATATTATACTGGAATTACATCAAAAAAACTGGGCAGGACTAAACTTGTGAAGACACCCCTTAACATGAGTCTAGCAGATGGCTCTGAAATGGAAATACTTGGCATTTGGAAGAATGTTGAAGTTAATATTAAAGGCCTAAAAAAATTGTTGAGTTTGAAGTTGTGGAGGTGAAAGAACCCTTCAACACTTTTAAAGCCTTGTTAGGATTGAGATGGCTTGCAAACTTTTTTAGGCACCATAAATATTATCAAATGATATTTGTTGTTCAATTATCCTACCGCTGAATTTTTTGTCTTCAATCCATCCAATGAATCGAGCCACATATTACAAACTTCAATTTGCCTATTGTTGCCAAATATGAATATTTTTGTCGCTGCTGCCTGATGTCATGTGTATTTTCCTCCGACTGCACTTGACCTTTTTTGGTACCTGTGTATCTGATTGCTGACTGTCAAACATGCTGATTGGGTCTCTTCTTTTGTCTAATTTTGGCCCCTCTGAGTTTAAGTTGTCTTTTTGGCCCCTCAGATTTGTATTTATATATTAATATTTGACATATATATTAATAATATTATATATATATTTAATAATATATTCCAATTTATATTATGATAATATACACTTTAGATTTTATTATATGATATTTGATATGTTGCATATATTTATGTATTTCAAATTTATAATATTATAATTATTATAATATCTGATATATTTATATATCGTTGATAACATATATTGTTATATATTGCTAACTATTATCATATTGATCGATAATATATTATTATTATTATATATTGTTAATATTATTATTGTTATATGTTTATAATTATTATTATATTATTATTTTTATTTGTTTATTAGTTTTATTATTATTATTATTATTATTAATTCCTATTCTAGAAATGAGAATATCACAAAATATAAGATTTATATGTGGAAAATCTTGCGGGAGGAAAACATGACAAAATAATGTTTTGGTATCGAAAACTTCTTATAAATTTTGTAGGCAGCAACCCACAGGAGAGATTAATCCCCTCTAGATGATTTTGTAGGCACCGAGCTACTGGAAACACAAACTCCCACAACCGAGCACCAAGTCAATAAGAGACACCAATCTCTTCAATAAAGAGGTACCCACATCTAACAACAAAGATTTAGACTGAAATCAAATCTCATTCAAAACCTGCTTTATAGCTACGACAAAATATCCTAAGTTTTGCCTTAAATTTGCAACAAAAACTCCTTAGGATCTGCGAAAAAACCTCTTGTTAGATCTGTCTTATAGCTGCTTCAAGATCTACTTGAGATATTCACTTCAAAAGTTCTGCTACAGGTTTGTAATAATTCTGCTTATAGATCTCCTTAAATATGCTCACAAAATTCCTTCATATCTTCTCATAAGGTCTGATGTAATTTTTCTTCACAATATACTATGATTAGGAAGGGTATTCGTTAATTGCTTGTCTTCAAAACTCTTCGCAAAGTCATCTTGATATCTTCTCCAAGTGGGGTGATTTCATGAAAGGATGTGATGATTGTGAAAGGAGACAATCTTTAAATTTATATGCAACTTTTCATGCTAAACATGGGCACTAGACATGAGTAGGCCCATTCTTGATTTCAAATTTATTTTTTAATTTTTAATTTACATTCACCAAAAGTTAAGGAATTGGTCGAGGAAGGTCAAACCTATAAAGAAAGAAAGGTTTATTTTTTTTTAGTTTAATTAAACTTCTTAATTCTGGACACCAAAATGAGTTAGCCCAAAGTGGGTAAAGTAGTTAATCTTAATTTCAATTTGCAAGGTATAATCGGCCTCCAAATAATAGTATTTCTTCCCAGCAATTTGTCAAAACAAAATTTTTTATGAGGGTCTTTCTTGAATGACAGTTTGCTTCAACAACATTACCAAATATTGAATCAATAATCTTCGTTGACATCAATGACAATAATCTAACGGACAAAACCGCCAGTGATGAAGTTCTTTATGCTTGGATGCAAGGAGAAGAGGTCTTAACATCTCAAAATGTTTATGGGTTCTAGAGGCCATTCCTACTACACAACAAGATCCCCAAACCTCAGCCAAAAACTGCAATTCAAATACTTTGTCACTAGGGTACAAGTTAAAAATAGATGCAAAATACTAAATATACACCAATTAGATCTTGGAGATTTATGATAAGTTATAAGGTGACCACAAGGGCACTCATACTCATTAAAGGAGCAATATACAAATATGATTTCTTAAGGTTACCATTACAGAGGGCAATCAAAAGGTTAAAGGTAAAATCCTAATTCTAGCCATTGACCCTAGTAACATCCGATGTGGTATTAGAAAAAAGTATGATAAACATTACCTTATGTAAGCATATCCATAGGTAAATATTTGTATTATAATGTACTATAAAAGTAGGTAGATAAAATTATTAAAATAATATCTTTATTATTTATTATTTAATGGTCAATATTGTAACTAAGTGTAAATATTAGATTGTTTCTATTTTATGAATATTTTGTTATAGAAACATCTGTTTTGTAATCCTTTAAATGATTGTTTGATCATAGCATTTAATTCAATTCATTATTTTACCAAAACACGGTATCGGAGCAAAAATATGAAATTTATTTTTCTAAGAAATTTTGAATGAATTTTTTTTTAAGTTTTTGAAAAATAGATTTGTTTCTTTTTCCGAGCGGATTTTTTTTTTTCTCTATTGAAAAATTGTGAGCTAGTTCTTACAACGCATGTGGGGTTTTTGCTTCGGTTCATTTATCTGCAAATCATTGGATTTTTTGCTCACATTTAGGTATTTGTGGCTTGTTTTTTGTGTTCATGATTTCTTCATTGGAGATTACGAACTCTAAACTCCAATTCTTCAGCCGTCCACGCGACCAAATTTATGGTTTTTTTTTTTTCCCTATTTGACTACTCTAAGTTTGCATTTCTTCTTCATGTGCGACCCCTTTTGGTTGTTCTCCTATGAAAGACGATCCGTGTCCTTGTTTTTCTGACTCTCACGACCATCTCCTTGGTTGTTTTTTTGTGTTAGACGTGATTTGTTTTTTCTGTACGTGCTAGTTTCTAAGCCCGAGACTAGGGTTTATTTTTCACACGATCTTTGCTCTCGTATACCTTCTGGACAACTCGAGTTTTCAAAATGTAATTTTTTTTCAAAAATTTGTGATGGGTTTTCTACTATTGGTGATAGCTTCTAGTTTCCTCCATTTTTTTTGTATTGCAGATCTTTGTTTCCAGCCAACTAGGGTTTTTGAAAAACTCTTTGATTTTTTGGTTGGCATAAATTTTCACAAACATATTCTTTGTGGGCTTTTTGCGAAGATTTATGGGTCTTCATTAGAATTTCTTGGGTTTGTGAAAAATTAGTAGCTTGGGATTTGTGCTAGCGATAATTCATTTTTTGAAGTTTTCACCTAAATATGGCTCAATTTGTGTATTAGAATCCATGCCTCAAATTTCGTAATTTATTTTTTGCCTCTTGAGAATTTCTCATTTTTTTTTGCCTCAAAAAGCATGCAAGATGGCATCTTTGACCAACATAATGTTTAAAGGCGGTCAATGATTCAACAACAAAATTTACAACACATAGAAGAAGCAGATGATTACTACATTCTAATATCGCCACCTTGATGAGCTTGTTTTGGGTAAAGAGTCTCGTCCTACCGGACCTGGACAAGATCAGGTTAAGTTTGACGAGCGCAATTGAGAAGCGTTCATGCTTATCAAACTTTACGTTATTGATGATCAACTGCCACAAGTGTCATTTGGCAAGACAACTGCAAATATCTAGACTATTTTGAAGGATCTCCTTGAGATATTAGATAAGAGTTGTGCATTTTCCCTAAAGAACTAGCTATTTTCTATCGTGATGGATGAGAGTATGTCCTTAGAGGAGCATATGACAAAAATTAAGGACATTTGAGATCAGCTAGAGGCCCATGGTAAAAAAATGGAGGAAGAGGATATGATAGTGATAACCCTAAAGAGTCTACCTTACACCAATGAGCACTTCATTGAAATGCTCAACATTGCTGCAACAGATGTTGATTTAAAGCTTCTAGACTTGTGCACCAAACTTCTACAACAAGACTGTTGGAAACAATAGTTTGGTAGCAGTGCCACTTCATCCTCCTCATAACAAGCCTTCGTAGGAAAATCCTTTCACAAGGATAAGGGAAAATCTCAATCAGTTCAACAAAAAGGTTCTAGTCAACCTCAGGACAACTTGAAGAAGAAGTAAGTTTAGTGTAACTACTGCCACAAATTTGGTCCCTTGATAAAGGAATGTTTGAATAGGATTTCTTCTGAATAGCGGAAGCAAGAAGGGTCTCAGACTAAGGCCAATGTCACAAAGCACTTAGAGAAAAAAGAATCTGCATTTTCTACAGGTGAACTACCCTGTAGATCATGTAAAATATTCTGCTTGATACATAGACTCCGGTGCGTCTCGACACTTCACTAATTAATATAATTGGTTCAAAGACTTCTCAATTTTTACTGACTCAATCATTTTTGGAGAAGAGTATACTATTGTCGACAAAGGCAATGTACAAGTATGGTCTTGTGGTAGGAATCTCATATTCCTCAATGTATACTAGGTTCTTGGTATGGACCTAAATCTTCTCTCCATGAGCTAGATTACACAACATTCTCCTCAGCTTGATGTGGTATTCAGTTCACACAAGTGTTCGATTGATGATCATGCGAATCACTACTATGGTTGTTGGTAATGAGGATCATGGTTTGTATAGATTTGTGGATACAAGTGATTCTCTTGAGCACGCTTTTGCAACTAAATCATCTTCCATCAGTATTCTCTGACATCAACAATATGGCCACCTGAACATTCGCTATCTTGCTCAACTTGTTCGGGAATATCTAGTTCTTGGCTTACTTCATATTCAGACTCAACATCATCGAGTTTGTGTAGCTCGTCAGGGTCAAAAGAAGCATAGGACACTATTCAAGGGTGGTGACTCATGGCAAGCCTCAAACATATTGCAGTTGGTTCACGTTGATATATGTGGTTCGATGAATATATCTTCTATTATTGGTGCTAGGTATTTTTTATTGATGATTTCAACTGTAAAATGTGGGTGTACTTTCTTAGACATAAATCATATGTGTTTACTATATTTTAGTGGTTTAAGGCTTTGGTAGAAAAAGAGTCAAGTTGTCCCATAGTCACTCTTAGGTTAGATAATAGGGAGAGTTTTTTTTAATGCTTTCTCCACCTTTTGTGATACAAGCGACATCAAATGCCAATTAACCACACCGTAGACTCCTTAGCAACACAACATTGGTGAATGTCAAAACCGCACTATAACTGAAATGGCTAGGTCAATGATGGAACATAGGAATTTTTCGAAGAAATTCTGGGCAGAAGCAGTATTTATTACAATCTATCTCCTTGATTGGTCTCCCAAATAGGTTGTTAAAGGGAAGACTCCCGAGGAAGCTTGGACTTGTCACAAACCTAGGATCAGTCATCTGAAAGTCTTTGGCTCTTTAGCATATGTTTGGATTCTAGATGCCCAACATTCCAAGTTGGATTCTAAGAGTTAGAAAAATACGCCCATAGGATACAATGATAACCACAAGGCTTATTGGTTGCTTGATGTAGACACTGATCATCTTATCTTCAATCAAGATGTTGTCTTTGATGAAGAATGAAGACCTTTTCAACTTCCCTCGTCTATGTAGGATTCTAAGAATCAACCTTTGAAGGTTATTGATTTGGGCGTCCCACTTCCATTTTGTTCACCTGATGGGAGGGATGATGCAAAATATGAGTTTGTCAACGCTCAACCTAAATTTCCTTCGAATAATGTTCCTCATGTTGAACATGTTCTAGATCCCATTCCCTTTATTCCTCCTACATTTGATGTTGTTTGTTCTACCCTTCGACCTAAATGGTGGGCTAAAACCATCATTGGTCATGGAAAAAATAGAGCTGCAAAAATGTTAAAAGGGAAAAAATTGGCAAAAAAATAAATAAATGGCTACAACAATGAATGCACTTGCCCTAGACAATTCTATAAGTATCGCTAAAGACTATCACACCCCTCAACTTCTCACTTGTTCTCAGTTTTAATTTTACATTCATTTCGCTCCAATGAACTTAGCTCGCTATGCAAAACCCTAGCTACTTTTCCTTATTTCATCGCGGCAACTAATTGACGTAGCCATTTCTACTCTCATAATTACTTTGAGAGAAAATCCATGCGAAATGTAGAAGATTACCTTACAAAGCCATAGAGGTGGATTGAGAGGGTGCATTCTCTAACGTTCTTGTTGACATTATTTATACAAAAGATGTGATGAAGTATATTCACACTCCTATGGCAGAGATTGATCATACCAAGTTTGAGGAACTAAGGGTAGCTTCGGTACAACCTGGTACCAATCTTTACCTACCCGAGTACAACTTGATAGGTGAGAAAAAGTTTCATATTTGGAGATAATTCTCAAACTTCACCATAGATTATCAATGAGCTTTCTTTTAGTGGATTGCATGATGAGTACTTGTTCTTTGATAACCCCCACCAGAACACAAAGGAGGTGATTCTAGCCATTATTGGTGTAGGGGGATATTCCTCCTAAGAAAGCTATAAGAAACACTAAGGTTATGAAGCTCATTTGCGCTTCCTTTTGTTCTTAGAATTGTAGACATCAATAAAATTGCCAATTCACCTATCAAATATGCCACTATGATGATTGCATACAAGATTTACTTCAGCAACTGGGAGGGCTCCGCCATTGGTACTACTAGATACATGACCTATCAAATGGTGGTCGAGGAGAAAAAAATATATTTATGTCAAACTATACACATGGAACTACGTGGGAACACAACCTAGACCGAAAACACAAGTTATAACTTTTGCTAAGGTGCTTTACCGATTGAACAAGTGGCCCCAACCATCACACCTTCACAGAAGCAAAAGGTGATGGAATAATAAGAAAAGGAACTCTGGTCCAAGTAGAGGATAGATAAATTGATGTTGGAATGATTGGAGATCACTCAAACGATACAAGTGGAGAGCAGTGAAATATAAAGGAATTTCTTCAAATCATTCCTCTCAATCTCCCTAATCTGAGACACTGTCCTCACAAACTCTCTAATGAAGCACGACATCTGCGATGAAGTACTTAAAGGACTTTTTTGCAAGTAGAAGCAAATTCAACTAGTGACTTCCTCACAACTATTCCAGAAACTGATTGTGGGATCACAAGTGGATATAGGAAGCATCTCCCCTTTACACAAGTTCCAACTAGGGGACATTTTTCACCAAGTAGCCTAAGAATAAATTATGAAGTAACATGTGGACAACTCGAATTAGATAGAAGAAATGGGGAAAGTAATGTAGGGTAAGTTCCCTCACCTTAAAGGGGACTTGTCACAGCCACTCGTCATGCAATTAATGATGTTGATAGATGAATTGCTTCAAGAAACTACTCTGCAAAAGGACACCATCAAACATCAAGTGTAAACAACGCTCCAGAAAGCCAAATAGATGAAGAAAGGAAGAGATGTCTTGCTTCCTAGTCCACTAGAGAATGACATTAACACAACAAAAAATATAGCGGGATAAATAAATATTCTATACCAATATTGCTTGCAGTGGCCAAATATTCTTGTCCCAACCACGATTTAGATGGACACTTTAGAGCTCAAGATTATCCAAAGATCCAAGGATTATGATGCCATGAAAGATTTGGATGACCAAGAAAGAGTAGGCGTTTAGGAGTTGCATAATCAATATCAACATTTACTAGGAATAAATATTTAATGTAAAACTTGAATTTGAATCATGGTGTGCTGAACTTTACCTATTCTTGAGTCATGCATTAATTCAGTGTAATACCCCTCCCATTGTTTGTTTTTCAGTTTAATTTACCCAACTCTTTTAGGCCACTTTTCATGTGTGTATTAGATCTTCAAATAGATTTGTTGTTATTTATGTGTATGGTTTTATTGGCCCAATACTTGGATGTATATGGTTGGTGTGTATGCTTTATATTTATGTTTGATGTGTTTGATAAGGTTGAAGGACGAAGTCGTAGTTACTTGCTTGCGAGATTCAAACAATCAACCTATCCTCGCCATTGTCTCTTATATATTTATACATGTATTTACATGCTCGTTTTTTATGCAAGATTTCAGGTACCAGACATCGACTTATTTGAATTGTCAAGATGAGCACATTTTATCGCAATATCTCAATAGTAAGAGAGGGGAGATAATATACAGATCCAATCTCAACTTAAGTCAATTATTGTTCTGAAATAGTGGACAAGTATCTGATTTTCTATCCATCCAGATTCGTCAAGGTGACGTAAATTCATGAACTCTTCTTTTAGATTTGATTGTTGTATCTTGGTTTAGTCGTTTTTGCTTCATGGTTGCATGTCATGTGGTTTGATGTAGTTTTGGTGTTAAAATGGTTGAATAAATGAATTAAAATTAATTAAATGAGATTAAATAATTACACCTTATTATACATTAAAATATTAAATATAAGGTTAATTAATTACCTTTGTTTAATACAAATTTAATTATAAAGTTAAAATTAATTAATTGAGAAATTTAATAATTATTAAATAAAAGTTAAATTCAAATGTACAATTTGTGTTAAGTGGTTATTAGTTGAGTTACATATTTTAAATTAATTAAAATTAAATAATGCAACTTAAAAAGTACTTTATTATAAAAGTGGAACTTTTTAAAGTCAAATTGAGTTAAAGTGACTTAAAGTTGAGGAAATTAAGTAATTAATTATTTTAATAAATTGAATTTGATAAAAATGAGGTTGGACTTAAGTTCTAATTTTTGTGATTTGAAATTAACAACTTTATTGTTTTTAAAAGTTGAATTCTATTTTGTTATTTTGGAGTTGCATTCTTTCAACTCGAGGTTTTGAATTTCTATATTAGAGAGCTTGGAGGCCATTTGAAAATTATTCAATCAAATTTTGAAGAATTCTCTTTTGCCAAATTTTTCTAGGATTAAAATTTTGGTGTTTTCAAAAGTTTTGGGTTTTCAAAATTTGGAATTAATTTTCTATTTATCTGTGTATTAATGTAGTGTTTTAAAATAATTAAAAGTTGTTCATTGAAATCATCGTCTTCTTCGTGTTTGATAAGATTTTGTGTAAATGATGTTCGTGTTTGTTAAAACGATGTGTTTTTTTGTTACTAGGGAATGTTCGAGAATATTTTTGAAATAAAATTTGATTAGGGTTTTCTTTTAAAAATTTGCTTTGATTTGTTTTCAATTATGACCTTTAATGGTTTTAAAGGTTTTGGAAGAGTTCATTTTTGAAGAAAATGCATGTTTTTGAAATAAAAATATAGTTATGTGCATGTAAACAAAATAGATTTGCATGTGTGAAAGATATACACACACACACACACATGCAAGTTATTTAAAGAAGATATATTCAGTTGCATGTTATTTAGGAAATATATATTTAGTTGCATGTTATTTAAGAAATTATATTCGACTGCATGTTATTTAAAAAAGATATATTAAGTTGCATTTAATTTAATGAAGATATATTCGATTGTATGTTATTTAGGAAGGATATATTCAGTTGCATGTTATTTAAGAAATATATATTCAGCACCATGTTATTTAAAGAAGATATATTCAGTTCTATGTTATTTAAGAAATGTATATTCATTTGCATGTTATTTAATCAAGACATTTTCAGTTACATTTTATTTAGAAAAGATATATTCAGTTGCATTTTATTTAGAAAATATATATTTAATTGCATGTCATTTATGAAAAATATATTTAGTTGCATGTTATTTAGAAAGATATATTTAGTTGCATGTTATTTGAAGGAGATATATTCAGTTGCATGTTATTAAGATATATTCAGTTGCATACTATTTAGAAAAGATATATTTAATTTAATATCATTTAGAAAATATACATTTAGTTACATGTTATTTAAAAAAGATATATTCAGTTACATGTTATTTAATAAAGATATATTCGGTTGGATGTTATTTAAGAAAGATATATTCAGTTATATGTTATTTAAGTAAGATATATTCACTTGCATGTTATTTAATAAATATATATTAATTTAAATGTTATTTAAAGAAATTATATTTAGTTACATGTTATTTAAAAAAGATATATTTGTTTGCACGTTATTTAAGAAAGATATATTTAGTTGCACGTTATTTAAAGAAAATAGATTCAGTTGAAAGTTATTTAGGATAGATATATTAGTTGCATTTTATTTAAAAGAAAAATATATTCAGTTGCATGTTACTTAACAAAGATATATTCAGTTACATGTTATTTAAGCAAGGTGTATTCACTTGCATGTTATTTAAGGAAGATATATTCAGTTACATGTTATTTAGGAAAAATATATTCAATTGCATATTATTTAATGAAGATATATTCAGTTGAATATTATTTAGAAAAGATATATTCAGTTGCATATAATTTAAGGAAGGCATAGTCATTTGAATATTATTGAGCAAATATATATTCACTTGTATGTTATTTAAGATATATTATTTTCATGTAGCAGTAATTTATATTTAAAAAATTTATTTTTAGAAAAAAAATAAAAGTTAAAAAATTAAATAAATAATTTTAAATTTATATATTTAGATTTTTGCTTTTAGGAAAAAAATTTATAAAAAATTTCAAACATGAGAATTGTTTTAAAAGAACAAAAATAAGAATAATAATGATATATAATTATATATTATTTGATGATAATTAAATGTTGACGTGTTTATTAGTGAAGTTTTTGGTTGTTGTGTTTAATTATTGCTATGTGTAGTATTAAGTTGGCGTTTAGGAATTGTTATCAGAGGTTTGAAGTTTTATCTTTTTATTGTGACATAGATATTTACAATGTTTGTAATGTGATAATGGTTTTGATCTTTTTATCCAACGATTGTTCATTTTAAGATTATTAGTTTGTGAATTTTTTGAGTGAATATATTTTTATGATACCATAATTTAAGAACTAATATAAATTTTGTGATTGGTTTGATCAACAATGTGTATTCACGTTGGCATTTATAAAATTGATATTTGATCAGTGTACATCTTTGAGGTTTATTTCAGACTTATGAGCCTAGGGTAGGTTATCTAGGTGTTAGAGGAGAAATAATTTACTTTGAAGGCGCCAGAGTTTGGAAGTGGTTGTTTGAGAATCATTTGTAAGTTAATTAATAAAGTGATAACTTAAATAATTTAAAATTTTTATAATGAATTAATAAGATGTATGTGTTCCTCACCCATGCCTTGAGCACTAGTACAAGCTAAAATGATTTGTGAGAAGATGTTGGCCATTTGTGTGGATAGAATGAGGCATAGTTGGTAGCCTTGTCTATATGAAAGATTGTTGATACTGCATAGAGCCATTAGGGGGCAGAGTCTAGAGAGACTGTTAGGATAATTCTAGAGTTGACTAATGTGATAACACTTTCTTTTATGCATCTTGAGTTTTTTACATGTGTTGGTTGCCTCTGGAATTAATATTCTTATCTTTGCACTTTGAGTTGTACCTCTTGAGATAGAGAGCCTTCAGAATCCTTTTCTTAGGTGTTGTGTTCAGATTGGATTTTTGTGTGTGTTATCCAAGTGAGGTGTGTTGTTATCTCCTCAACATGATGGGAGTGGACTTTTTGGTTTTACGTGGTCGGAAAGTAGTGATTTTATTACCATTGAAATTGCGATGGCTTTGATGGTGTTGGATGATCTTTTCTGTTGTTACCTTTGAGTTCTTGTTAGAGACTTGCTCCTATCTTTCATATATTGTACTTGCATTTTGTATCTTAGTTTATTATTACATACCCTATGACATGTGTAGTGGATGTTGGTTATTAGGTTTACCTTGTGGTATCAGTTGTATCTATGTTTTCATTTGTGAGATGATGTACTTGTTATTCATTTGCATTATATGGAGATTGTATATCATTTATTGTATTTAGTAGATTAATTAACTTATGTAATTTTATGTCATGAAATCTTTGGGATTGGTAATATATAAATGAGTTACATTTGTAAGTATGTATTGTCTTATGTTATATTGCTTTTGTATTGTGATTCATTATTGTTTACAAATTTTAAAGAAAAAATATTATTCTGTAAACGTAGTAACATGTTTTAGGTTAATTACTTTTGGGTTACTTAGCGGGACATTATATTTGATATTAGATCTTGAGTTTCTACACTGAGAATTTGTACGCCCATTAAATGTCTACTAGTTGAAAACTTGAAACAAAATTTAGACATATAACTTTCTTATATTTTATACTATTATTTATGACCCTAGAGGTATGATATTAGACTTGTATGTTCAGATTAGATTTTATATGTGTGATACATTAATTAGATTTACATAAACTTCTTAACTTATTATTTGATGTTGATATAAATGTGCGCTTTATAAAATTGACTACTAGATATTTTGTATAATGATGAATGAAAAAAAAAGTATATCTATTTAAATTGATAAATAATAAATGATTGATCAATGTGATTTTCACTTTATCCTTAAACCAGAATTATATTTCTCTTTATGACTATATATCATGTCCTTAATTTCTAATTTGTTTTGAGATATCATTTTGTGTTTTGTTTTAGTAGAACAATTTATGATTAAGGGATGCATACATGTTGACATTAGTTGATTAACCGGTAAGAATGCAATCGGTACATGGAAAAAGAGGTATTGTCATTGATTGACAAAGAGGTGTTGTCATTTATGATTAAGGATACTAGTGTTCGATTTGTGAAGCAAGGACAGATAGAGTTGACAATAATAAGTGTGAGGAAAGACTGGTTTGGAAACCGGTGACATTGTGCAAATAAGAAAAGACTATATCTATTACTAATAATGCTCTAACTGATCATCAGAGCAGCCGGTCAGCAAAGAAGATGCAATCGGTAACAGGAACTGAGGAAATGATGCAATTAGTATAGCTAGTGAAAGGGATGGTGACAGTTTAAAGTCCTAACCTGTGCACAACCTAATGTTCTTAACCGGTCAAGTGAAGATTTCATTACAACTGATGAACTAGGGAAAGTCAGTCGACGAACAGTTGTCTGACTCTTTGACCGAGATTTGTTGCTCAAAATCCGCTAGACTTTGAGTTATCAAGATGATCGGTACAAGGCACGATTGAAGGTTTTAATGCTAGAGTTTGTAGCATTACAACATGAAGATATCTCCTATGAAGGAAAGTTTTTGACACATATCTATAATTTCTTTCATAAAGCATATAAAGTATAGCATACATCTGATGTTCCCTCAATGAACTGATACTCTAGAGGGTGATGTATCCGAAGGTTATCTTTAAACAGGTTGTGCGTGTAAAAAAAAAAGGGTAAGAAGTCTATATATTCCTCTACCTGTCAATAATATAGTTTGCCTTCATTCTGCCAAAGAAAAGAGTGAACCTATATGCTGAAGAAGCTAAGGTGAAGAGAGGAGAAGAAAATAGAGTGTGCAGAGAAGCACAACAATGAAGGAGAACATACTTGAAGTGACTGGTGATGATTCTTTGTTGAATAAAACATCTATCTTGTCAGGTTCAGTAAATCCGTTATCAAAATATCAAACCCTCTATTGCTCTCTGATAATTTCAATAGGGAAATCTTAGTATTTTGGGTGGAAATTAACAAGTCCCTTGTATTAAATGCCTTAACCAGGTGACATCTGTTTAGGTGTTCGAAGTCCTCTAAACAGGGAGTTTCTAAAAGACCTTAATTCTTAAATCCCTTAATCGGGTCGCATCGAATAGTGCGTTTGTAATCATTTAACAAGGAAAACTCTTTACAGGGTGAACTTAAGAAAAGTGCAAAATTAATGAGGTTTGTATGGACCCTAAAATGGTCACCTAGACTTTGGGCCCCATTCTTCAATTTATCAATGTTGAATTATTTTATCAATTTTTTGAATCAATGATTTTTAATATTTTTAATTCAAATCAATTTATTTGATCAAATAATAATTAAATCAAATTTTTTTATACATTTCTCAAGTTTTATTTAATTGAGAGAACTTGCTCTTTTTTAATTAAATAAAAATCTCTTTTAAATTAAATAAAAATCATTTAATTAAATCATCAAGTCATTTATTTAAAATCTTATTTTAATTAAAAGAATAAATCTCTTTTAAATAAATAAAAAATATTTTAATTAAATATTGAAACCCACTTTGCTAAAAATAATAAATAAAAAATAAAAATAATAAAGTAAAGTGCACTTTTCTATGAGATAGAATCTTTTGACTTTTTGAAAAAGTTTTTGCCTCTTAATCTCTTCCACATATCTTTTTACCTCTTAACCATGTCCATTGATTTTACCTTTTGAGAATCTTGAGCACATGGATCAACCAAGATTTAATCTCCAAGATTCTTTATAAGGAAACCTCTCCTTCTCATTTTGATATCTAGGTTTTCATATTGTTATGCAGGTTTGGAGAGCGATTTTGGAGAAGAGTTTGGAGCACTTGAGCTTGGATATTGAAATTTCTGTTCTTGTCTTCTCTCATGCCCCATGGCAATCCATTAGATTAATCTTTCATTTTCATATTAGATTAGATTCATATTTCTTTTCATAGATTAATATTGCATAAGCATTTTATTTCATAGATTAATTTGCATTGTTATCATATAGAATAGATCTCATATTTATTTGCATGCATCTTTAAATCTCTCATTTTATGGTGTACTTGCATGGGCACAAACATAGGTCAAATTTGATGGCCTCCATCATAAACCCTTGCACTCCATGAATAAAGAGCTATGGATCGATTTTTGAGATCTCATTCTTGAGAGATCTTGGATATAATGATTCATATAAGTGTGACAAAATTTTAGCACACATTTTTGGTGCCCACCGTGGAGTCAGCATTCATACATAGGGGAGGGGTCTAGTTGAAAAGAGCGTTAAGTGTTCCACAAAGTTTTCCCTTTTATGCTTTCTTGATCTAATTAGTTTTCTAACGTGTGGACTCACTTTGAGTTTGTGTGAGGAGTTAAATGTTCCACTTTGATTTTGTGTGAGGAGTTAAATGTTCCACCTTGTGGACTCACTTCACATTCACTTGAAGAGTTAAATGTTCCACTTTTGGACTCACTTCACATTTGTTCCACTTTTGGACTCACTTCACATTTACTTGAAGAGTTAAGTGTTTCACCTTTAGTGCTTTAAATACTTTTGATAGTGAATTACTTAATTTTATTTTTAGAAGACCTGCCTGGGGACACACCACCTCAAGGGACGACCTTAACTACCGTGTTCCAGCGGAGTATAAATAGAGGGTGGTGAATCGAAAGACACCTCTCTTGAGAATTGAGTTTCATATCACTCTTGGCTAAGCCTCAAAGAACTTTATACCTTTGAGAAGTGAAGGAGGAGATTTGGGTTACCCTCTCCCTCCGGCTGTGTGATTTTGGATTCTTCTCATCTACAGATTTGGGCCTCACGTACCTTGCGTACATCGAAGACTCCTTTTAGAAAGCCACGTATATCCTTGTAGACAACTTGTTAAGGTGGTGTTGTGTTCTATGTGCTTGCTAAAATATTTTCAAAAACATACACAAGTAGAACCTTTAAGGAGTAGAAATACTAAGTCACTATCCTTGTTCATGCGCAGGGTTGCTTTGCCTCTTGCTCATTGTTTGAAGACAATTGCTTGCTTGAACTCCTTGATTGTTGTCTTATGTGCTTGATAAAATGCTCGAAATCTGTTAATGTGTCTGATTAAACCGCAAAACAACTGAATTCCTGAGTTAAAACACCCAACTTTTTATAGCTTGCTCGATTTTCTATCCTGTCATTAGAGACTTGTTTTGACTTTAAATCTCTGGTTTTTGCCCTCTAGGAATAGCATCAATTGGTTTACAAGGCCACTTTGGAAATAGTTGTTAGGTTAGAAGGTTATTCTTGGTGAGAAAGCTTATCTCTAGAATTGTTAGCTACATTCTTGGAGAATTTTAGTGCTCTTATTGTCCAAATCACTTTCATTTAATCAATTTCAATTATATTTTGGCCTAGTCCAACCTCCTGATTCAAAAGTGCAAGGATATTCATCCTTTGATTTTAGCATCTCTTTGACAGTGTTGGTAAAACCCCTTTATTTCTATATTTTCATTTCATTTTGGACAATAAAGAACTTTGATTATCCTAGTTTGGTGTTGACACTTTGCGTCGTCACCCTATCATTAAGAATCTCTTTCTTTCATGTCAGTTACAACAAGGTACCAAGTCAATAAAGGGAAGTGACCCCCTGTTGTCTTTAGCCAGTTACCACCAGTTAAGACTCGTCAACAGCATAAGGGAAAAAGACCCCTTTTTGATCAATCTCCTAAGAGTGAATCTGAGATTTGTTTTAATCCGAAAGGTAATCCTAGTGAAGTGAGTATCTCTTTAGCACCCATTTCATCAAGTATGGACATGAGTTACACCATCACTCGACAACAAAGAGAATCAATGAACCAGACTCTTGATGACATGTTTCAATGGCATAGGGGTAACATGATGGCTGTTGGGTTTGCATATGCTAGTCCACCTGGATCACCCCCGATCAACACAAGGTATCTTGATGCTCACTAACGAGCTGATAGACATCACCAACCAGCTCACTCAGATTCAGGGTCACAACACGAAGACCAGAGCAACGAGTCTAGTGACCACCACATCAATGCAGCCAATGCAATCAGACAGTTAAGGCAACCTTCTCCACTTAGAGATACCTCTCGATATGCAAATACAAGATTGAAGAGCATTGAAAGGGAGAAGCAAGCCTATCTAGATGAACAAGCTGCTAAAAAGGAGAAATTTAGACAACTAGAGGAAGAGGAACGTGCATTATTGGACATAAGGAAAAGAGTCGCTCAAGAAGAAGAAGATAGACTCTATGCACAACAATTTCAAAACTGATTCAATGGGAGGGGCACTAATAGTGGGACCCATGCACCCCCGTCTACTCCCTCACCAAGTCCTAGAAGAAGGGCAAGGACGCCCTCAAGATCCCCAAGTCCTAGAGGTAGAAGGACTTCAAGATATGATCACCATAGGAGACAGTCACCTCCTAGACTTTCAAAGCAACCCTCTCAACAAGCACATCATGGCTCACAACATGGAGGAAGTTATGCCAACTTTGATCATATAGATTTTATGACTATGCAACAAGAACTATCGTTTCAAGCATATGTAGAAAGGTATGTGGAACAAAACAAGGATTAGTTCCTAGAAAGTATCATCAAGAAAGGTGCTAAGGTCCTATATAATTTTGATGTGGATTGAAAGGTAAAGAAGCAAGATCCATCAACTAATGAGGTGATCAAACAACTTCAAAAGGATATAGAAAGGATGAGGGCTCCTAAGAGCACATTTAATTTGGACTCCATATGTCCCAACCCAATTCACAAGAGTGTGGTGTTGGTTGAGTTTCTTAAGAAAGTTGAGCTTCCAAGCTATGACAAATATGATGACGTTGGTGACCCTCACGACCATGTTAGACAGTTCTACATAATGAGCTTTTCTTTTCACCATGAAGACTCCTACTTGATGAGATTATTCCCAAGGATTCTCAAGGGTCAAGCCATGGAGTGGTTTACTAACCTTAATCCTCTAGTTATGACATTTAGAGAGCTTGTGGAAAGATTTGTTCAACATTTTGCTTACAACTTATCAAGGTCGATCACCATGCTTGATTTGTGTAAACTCAAGCAGAATCAAGGGGAATCCCTTGTTACCTTTTTACAAAGATGGAGACGTTTGTGCTCGAAATATCCAAGGACAATTCCTGAGGAGGAAAGAATAGACATTATTGTGAGCAACTTTGTATTGTAATTAAGGTATGAAGTAAGGAAGATCCCATTTAATTCTTTTGATACCAGGGTAGAAGTGGCATGTCGCATAGAGGATTTCCTAAAAGAACAAGGAATTTTGGCCAAAATAACTAATAACAACAATGGCCAAAACAACAATAATAATGGTAATAAGGACAAAAGGAACTCCTATTGGAATAAGAATAAGCAAGTGGTCAATGACAGAGTTGTTGACTCATCATAGCCTAAGAATGAAGGAGTTCTTAATCTCTCTAATGCAGTCCAAGCCATGAAGTTGCAAACATCTTCAGCACAACAAGAAAATAAACCCAAGTATCAAGGGAGACCTAAAACAGAAAAGAGACAATTTACCAAACTTGGAGACTCCTATGCAGACGTTTTCAAGATGTTAATTGCTCATAATTTGGCACAACCTCAGGATCCTACAAAGTTCTGCATACCGGATCCTAAACCTCATTGGTGGGATGCGAAGGCTTTCTATGTTTTTCACAATGGAATTGGACATGATATAGAAAATTGTTTTAAACTTAAGCATCTTGTCCAAGATCTTATTGAAAGCGGAAGA
This sequence comes from Chamaecyparis obtusa, assembly GCA_027943335.1. NCBI lineage: Eukaryota > Viridiplantae > Streptophyta > Pinopsida > Cupressales > Cupressaceae > Chamaecyparis > Chamaecyparis obtusa. The sequence goes on along the minus strand of BSBK01004624.1, from coordinate 92,176 downwards.
TTACAAGTTGATGGTTTAACCACTAATGCGGATCACAAAGCTTTTAAAGAACCCTTGCCCAAATATGAGAAAGGAGAGAATTCTAACAACAAGAACGACAAGGCTGCTACCAACTACACCTACACAAATGCTGAAAATGTTATTAATATGCTTGAAGTTGTTGATGATAATGTCAACATGATGAGAGGGAAAGACCCTTATGGATATGATGTGGATTCAACTCCTATGCCTGATGAAGGACCCGTTGTGGTACTAAGAGGTCCTCACTCACGAAGGATGTCTCAACCCCTCAATGCAGTCACTAGGAGTCAGTCTCAAGCTCCCATTGTTATTAGAGGTCCTAACTCTAGTAAGTCTAAGCAGCCAGTGTCAAAAGGTGTTCTTCCTAAATCTACTGTTGGTCCCGAGTTGAATTATAATCTTGTTGACCAATTACAACGTACATCAGCACAGATTTCAATCTATGAGCTTTTGGAATTGTCCGCTAAGCATAAGCGTGTCCTTGAGGATGCTTTGCGAGCGGCTAATGTCCCTAATGATATAGATGCAGATCAATTCCAGAATATGGTCAACCACTTGGCTAGCCCTCACTACCTTACATTCTCAGAAGAAGATGACAAGTCATTAAGCCACCCACACAATTTGTCCCTTCATATAGAGGTTATGATCCACAAGACCTGTGTCAAACGCGTGTTGATAGATGGGGGTGTTGGGCTTAATATTTGTTCTTTGAGCTTATTGAAGGCCTTGGGTTATTTAGAAGAAGTCATTGACACAAGGAAGAAGATAACTATCAAGGCTTATGATGAAGCAAAACGTAGTTCTAAAGGATTGGCTGTTCTTCCTATCCGAATTGGTCCTGTAGAGAAAGATATTTTGTTTCAGATTGTTGATGCCGGTCCTTTGGCTTACAATATTTTGTTGGGTAGACCTTGGATACATGAGATGCAAGCAGTCCCATCTACTTATCATCAGTGTGTGAAGTTCCCTTACAATGGAGTAGAAGTTTGCATACCCGGGGATAGCACATTGTCAGTCAACACAATTTTAGCAGGGTGTCACATTCCTTTGAATAGGGAGGCTGACACTTTTGATACTACATTTGAACAATGCAAAGACAAATTCAAAGCCATGGATCTTGGCATGGGGGATTACAAAATTGATTCATTCACAAAATTGCCAATTTTCGCTAGGTCTTATGGCAAACCTTCTCAAGATATGAAGCCCTCATCTTCAGCCATGACATTGTTCGACAAGTTTGTAGAATCCTCAGTTCTGATTCAAGAGGAAAAAGAAGAGGTTGCCGTTAGGGACTGGATTTATCGAGAGGAGAAATATCGACATAATGAGGATTTTGCACCTTCTCCTCGAGCTTATGGGAGAGGGTATACATTGGTCAAGAATATGGGTTATCCAGGACATGGTCCCCTTAGTCATCGGTTGGATGCCAAAGCCGAACCTCTTAACCATGCCCTTTTTGGACGAAGGAATAAGTCAACAGTTGGCTTAGGTTTTGTAAATAAGAAACAGAAAAGTGTCCCTGTCTTAGCTGCGACGGACAGTGACAATGACTCAAATTACACACCTAATCTCTCTAATCAGCAAGACATGTCTGATGATTGGGTGCCTTCAACAAATCTCCTTTGGGGAGATTCAAAAGATTTGACAATTGACAGTCCTACTATCCCAGCTGCGACAGATAGTGACTATATGAATGCTACATTGACAATGGAAAGTGTTGCTATCCTAGCTGCGACAGATAGTAACAATGCTAGTGCTAGAGAAAGGGAAACCTTTCCTAACTTTGAGGCTTCTACATCACGAGGCCCAAATAATGATTCAGAGACAGACTCACATGAGTTCTAATGGGACTCACTTTCAAATGCAACAGTTGATTTGGACATGGATGTTGTCCATACTTATAGTACTCAACCCGATGTGACTAACGAGCCTAGTGTAGGACTAGAGGATTGGACTCCTCAAATTGCCTTAGTGGACGACGCTTTGTTTGGTAGGACAAATCCATTTAGGTATCTTAGAAGGAGACTTGATGAATCCCAATTGTATGGTCACCAGAGATAACACTTTCCACATACACAATGTTGAACCAGTCATTGACCAGCCCCTTGTTCATTTCCACCTAATTGATTGGTCTCAACGTCACCAAAAGCCTCAGCTCTTAAACCTTCAGAATGACTATGAAATTGCCTGTTATCTAAATGCTCTTGAACCCGTAGTCTCTTCCACCAGTGAACCAACAACAAGTATGATGGAGCCTGATATTAAGTACCTTAGTCTAAAAATAAAAGAAAAAGAAAAAAAGAAAAATGGTTCTGATGGCGAAAACCACTTTGTGGCGGTGTCAGAACCCAAAATAGTAAAAATAAATGACGTATTCGAGGGTGAAAACCTCTTTGAGGCCCCTAAGGATGGGGTACTTAATAACTTGCCAAGTTACTTCCAAGATAGGTCATCAGTTCTCATTGAGCTCACACAACCAGTGAATTTGAATACAGAAGAGGCTCCCCAAATAGTGCACCTAGCTTAGTCTCTATTAGTTGAAGAAAAAGAGGCATATACAAAGTTTTTGCAAAAGAAGAAAATCAACTTTGCTTGGACATATTCCGATATGCCAGGGCTTGACACTGATCTTATTATGCATCATCTATTTATAGCTCCAAGAATAAAACCGATCAAACAAAGGTTGAGGAAAATGCACCCTCACGTAGCCCTTTTTGTTAAAGCTGAATTAGAAAAGCTCTTACACACAGGATTCATTCAAGCTATTGACTATGCTAAGTGGATCTCCAATATTGTTCCAGTTTCAAAACATGATGGGTCCATTCGCATTTGCATAGGCTTCAGTGACCTCAACAAAGCATGCCCAAATGATGACTTTCCACTCCCAAACATAGACATGATAGTGGATATGGCGGTGTGTTATGAGATATATTCCTTAATGGATGGGTTTTCCGGATATAACCAGAAAAAAATAGCTCCCGAAGATCAAGAGAAAACAACTTTCACATGTGCATGGGGAACCTATTGTTGGAACGTCATGCCATTTGGCCTAAAGAATGCAGGAGCAACATACCAACGAGCTATGACCACAATTTTTCATGATATGATGCATAAGAACATGGAAGATTATGTGGATGATACCTTGGCTAAATTTAGGAAATGAGATATACACCTCAACGATTTGAAAATGATTCTAGATCGCATGGAACAGTTTCAACTTAGATTGAATCCGAAAAAGTGTGCATTTGGAGTTACCTTAGGTAAACTTCTAGGATTCATAATTTCAGCAAAAGGAATAGAGGTTGATCTTGAAAAGTTCCAAGCTATCTTAGATATGCCACCTTCAAAGAACATAAGTCAAATGAGAAGTCTTCAAGGACGACTCCAATCTATACGAAGGTTTATTTCACAACTTGCAGATAGAGCACAACTGTTCAATAAAACATTGCATAAGGGAGTCACATGTGTGTGGAATGAGGATTGCCAAAAGAAACTTGATCAAATAAAATAGTATTTGGCTAATCCTCCAATTTTGATGCCTTCCATTCTAGGGAAACCATTGATTTTGTACATTTCAGCAACAGAGTCTTCCTTGGGGGCATTGTTGGCTCAATTAGATGACACTGGGAAAGAAAGGGCCATATACTACATCAGTCGTACTCTAGTATCTTATGAGATCAATTATAATAACATTGAGAAGTCTTGTCTTGCAGGAGTGTTTACTTCCCAAAAGTTGTGACACTATATGCTTGCTCATACTATACATTTGGTTGCAAAAATTGATCCTCTTAAGTACTTGCTTAGTAAGGCTGCCCTCACGGGTAGACTTGCTAAGTGGATGATGGTTTTATCTGAGTTTGATATAGAGTACATTGAGAGAAAGGCCATAAAAAGGGAAGCTATTGCTGATCAGTTAGTTGATTTTCCAGTTAAGGATAGTGTGCCTATTCAGGTAGAGTTCCTAGATGAACACATTCTATACATGACCACTCACACTTGGAAGATGTTCTTTGATGGTTCCAACATGCAAAATGGATCAGGTGCGGGAGTATTGTTTGTTTCTCCTCATGGGTACAATATACCGAAATCCTACAAACTTTTATTCCCATGTACAAACAATATTGCAGAATATGAAGCATTAACCAATGGATTGAAACTAGCTATAGAATGGAACATAACAGAGTTGCATGTCTTTGGGGATTCACAATTAATTATCAACCAAGTCAATGAGGAGTATCAAACCAAAGATGATAAATTGATACCTTACAAGGGTATCAAGTTGCTCACAATGATGTCTATTCTTTCCTCAGGAATTGTCCTTGGATATTTCGAGCACAAACGTCTCCATCTTTGTAGAAAGGTAACAAAAGATTCCCCTTGATTCTGCTTGAGTTTGCACAAATCAAGCATGGTGATCGACCTTGATAAGTTGTAAGCAAAATGTTGAACAGATCTTTCCACAAGCTCTCTAAATGTCTTAACTGGAGGAGTAAGGTTAGTAAACCACTCCATGGCTTGACCCTTGAGACTCCTTGGGAATAATCTCATCAAGTAGGAGTCTTCATGGTGAAAAGAAAAACTCATTATGTAGAACTGTCTAACATGGTCGTGAGGGCCACCAACGCCATCATATTTGTCATAGGTTGGAAACTCAACTTTCTTAGGAAACTCAACCAACACCACACTCTTGTGAATTAGGTTGGGACATATGGAGTCCAAATTAAATGTGCTCTTAAGAGCCCTCATCCTTTCTATATCCTTTTGAAGTTGTTTGATCACCTCATTAGTTGATGGATCTTGCTTCTTTACCTTTCGGTCCACATCAAAATTATATGGAACCTTAGCACCTTTGTTGATGAGACTTTCTAGGAACTGATCCTTGTTTTGTTCCACATACCTTTCTACATATGCTTGAAAGGATGGTTCTTGTTGCATAGTCATAAAATCTATATGATCGAAGTTGGCATAACTTCCTCCATGTTGTGAGCCATGATGTGCTCGTTGGGAGGGTTGCTTTGAAAGTTTAGGAGGTGATTGTCTCCTATGGTGATCATATCTTGAAATCCTTCTACCTCTAGGACTTAGGGATCTTGAGGGCGTCCTTGACCTTCTTTTAGGACTTGGTGAGGGAGTAGACGGGGGTGAGTGGGTCCCACTATTAGTACCCCTCCCATTGAATCGGTTTTGGCGTTGTTGTGCATAGAGTCTATCTTCTTCTTCTTGAGCGACTCTTTTCCTTATGTCCAATAATGCACGTTCCTCTTCCTCTAGTTGTCTAAATTTTTCCTTTTTAGCAACTTGTTCATCTAGATAGGCTTGCTTCTCCCTTTCAATGCTCTTCAATCTTGTATTTGCATATCGAGAGGTATCTCTAAGTGGAGAAGGTTGCCTTGACTGTCTGATTGCATTGGCTGCATTGATGTGGTGGTCACTAGACTTGTTGCTCTGGTCTTCGTGTTGTGACCTTGAATCTGAGTGAGTTTGTTGGTGATGTCTATCAACTCGTTGGTGAGCATCAAGATACCTTGTGTTGATCAGGGGTGATCCAGGTGGACTAGCATATGCAGACCCAACAGACATCATGTTACCCCTATGCCATTGAAACATGTCATCAAGAGTCTGGTTCATTGCTTCTCTTTGTTGTTGAGTGAAGGTGTAACTCATGTCCATACTTGATGAAATGGGTGCTAAAGAGGTACTCACTTCACTAGGATTACCTTTCGGATTAAAACAAATCTCAGATTCACTCTTAGGAGATTGATCAAAAAGGGGTCCTTTTCCCTTATGCTGTTGACGAGTCTTAACTGGTGGTAACTGGCTAAAGACAACAGGGGATCGCTTCGCTTGATTGACTTGGTACCTTGTTGTAACTGACATGAAAGAAAGAGATTCTTAATGATAGGGTGACCTCGCAAAGTGTCAACACCAAACTAGGATAATCAAAGTTCTTTATTGTCCAAAATAAAATAAAAATATAGAAATAAAGGGGCTTTACCAACACTGTCAAAGAGATGCTAAAATCAAAGGATGAATATCCTTGCACTTTTGAATCAGGAGGTTGGACTAGGCCAAAATATAATTGAAATTGATTAAATGAAAGTGATTTGGACAATAAGAGCACTAAAATTCTCCAAGAATGTAGCTAACAATTCTAGAGATAAGCTTTCTCACCAAAAATAACCTTCTAATCTGACAACTATTTCTAAAGTGGCCTTGTAAACCAATTAATGCTATTCCTAGAGGGCAGAAACCAGAGATTTAAAGTCAAAACAAGTCTCTAATGACAGGATAGAAAATCGAGCAAGTTGTAAAAAGTTGGGTGTTTCAACTCAGGAATTCAGTTGTTTTGGGGTTTAATCAGACACATTAACATATTTGGAGCATTTTACCAAGCACATAAGACAACAATCAAGGAGTTCAAGCAAGCAGTTGTCTTCAAACAATGAGCAAGGGGCAAAGCAACCTTGCACATGAACGAGGATAGTGACTTAGTATTTCTACTCTTTAAAGGTTCTACTTGTGTATGTTCTTGAAAATATTTTAGCAGGCACATAGAACACAACAACATCTTAACAAACTGTCTACAAGGATATACGTGGTTTTCTAAAAGGAGTCCTCGATGTACGCAAGGTACGTGAGGCTCAAATCCGTAGATGACAAGAATCCAAAATCACATAGCCGGGGGGAGATGGTAACCCAAATCTCCTCCTTCACTTCTCAAAGGTATAAAGTTCTTTGAGGCTTAGCCAAGAGTGATATCAAATTCAATTCTCAAGAGAGGTGTCTTTCGATTCACCACCCGCTATTTATACTCCGCCGAAACATGGGAGTTAAGGTCGTCCCTTGAGGTGGTGTGTCCCCAAGAAGGCCTTTTAAAAATAAAATTAAGTAATTCACTATCAAAAGTATTTAAAGCACTAAAGGTGGAACACTTAACTTTTCAAATAAATGTGAAGTGAGTCCAAAAGTGGAACATTTAACTCTTCAAGTGAGGTGAAGCGAGTCCAAAAGTGGAACATTTAATTCTTCAAGTGAATGTGAAGTGAGTCCAAAAGTAGAACATTTAACTCTTCAAGTGAATGTGAAGTGAGTCCACAAGGTGGAACATTTAACTCGTCACATAAATTCAAAGTGAGTCCAAAAGTGAAACATTTAACTCCTCACACAAACTCAAAGTGAGTCCAAAAGTGGAACATTTAACTCCTCACACAAAGTCAAAGAGATTTTGGATATAATGATTCATAGAAGTGTGACAAATTTTAGCACACATTTTGGCGCCCATTCCTTCTCATTTCCTATAAAAGAAGAGCTTTCTTCTCATTTGCATATCCATCTTTTGCATGATCTATCTTTTGCATGGTCCATCTTTTGCATCATCATCTCTTGCATTATCATCCTCTTGGAGTCTTGACATCTTAGCATCTTGAAATCTTGGAGTCTCTCAATCTTGACATCTTGGAGCTATGGTTGGCGACATATCAGAGAAGTTTCAAAAAAAAACTTCAGAATTTTCGGAGGTATTTTTTATTTTTAATAATTTTTTCTTGATTTTTCATAAAATTTTTATTTTCGGTGCAAATTAGCATATTTTTTGAAAATTTTTACTTTTTTCAAAAATCTCTTTAAATTCTACAGGGGTTCCATTTTTTGTGTTTTGAATTTGGATGCAATATCATGGCTCAAATAATTGATTTACAAAAAGTGATCTATTTCGTAAAATGGGTCTTTAGGGCACAAATGAAAAGATTTTTCTGAAATTTTTACATTTTTGGAAAGCTCTCTATTTTTTAGCAAGGGTCTCTGTTTTTCATTTCCATTTTTGTGGCTGAATTCATATCAAAAAAATCAGATCTTGTTGACTATGTCAAATGCAAAAAAAATAAAATTTTGTGATGAGTATGCACTTATTTTCATTGTTCAATGCATAATATGAGTTGTCATTTGGATTATTTGTTTGCTATTATTGCTTCTAACAATTGATTTTCCAAGATCTAACCCTAAGATTTGCATAAGTTGGATATACATTGCATATCTTGTTTGGTTGCATGCTTGTTTGCTTATTTGAGAGTTCATGGCTTGCTTGCACAAAAAAAAGCTCAAAAAAAAAAAAATCTACTAAGCGCGTTGCTTTGGACTTAAGGTATTTTGTTCAATCTCTATAACATTTGGATTTTGGAAATAAAATGAATCTCTCATGTGTCTAGCTTGAGTTCTTACTTGCTTTCATAGATCACACTTCAATTTTGGGCTCTAAAAAGAACATAGATTTACTTTTCTTGCATATGTGTTTCACATAGTAATTAGGCCTTATGAACATTATTTGTGGTGATCTTGAGAGATTGGGTTTCTTTTGAGGCTCTTCTTGACGATAGATCCTTTTGTAGGTAGAGAGGATATTGATATTATCTCACGTTCCCTTGATTTGCGTCCTCATCTTTTTGGTTGATGCATTCTCTCTCCGGAGGGATTGATAGATCACAAGTTGTTGACACCACAGATCTTGGTGAGGTTAATTTCAGTCTTAGCGTGTCGGATTAATCTATCTGCTAGAGGATTATGCTTTACTCCCTTTTTGGGTAGTATCAGAAACTTAGATCCTTGAATCTAAACCAAGTGTGCATGTGGTCCGTTTTGTGAGTCAACTTGTTAGAGAGGGTTAATCGTAGTGGACACTCCCTTTATTGGGTAAACCACGTGGATGGAACCTCAAGTGATAATAACCATTTTCGCCATGGTAGTGACAACCGCTATATAAATGTCCTTGTGAAAGAAATCTCCACGGGTGTAGTTTCTTGTTGGGCTGTCAGATCTCCTCAGCATCTTCGATTGATTAAATTCTCAGAATGTGTCAAAACCCCGGTGCACTTGGATTGGAGTTCGCCCTCTTGAGATTGCAAAAGTTGCAGAGTCAAACAATTACTAAGAACCATAGTGCAACCAACTTTTTATTTGCTAGGACTATGTGCGTGATTAGAAAAATATTTTGAGAACATACACAAGCAGAATCTTTAAGGAGTAGCATACTAAGTCACTATTCTTGTTCATGTGGAAGGTTGCTTTGCCCCTTGCTCATTGTTTGAAGATAATTGCTTGCTTGAACTCTTTAATTGCTATCTTATGTGCTTGATCAATGATAAAAATCTATTGATATACTTTATCTTTTAAAATGAATAAAAACTGATTCTTGAGTCAGAAAACAAACTTTTACAGCTTGTCTGATTGGACATCTTGCCATTTTCAGTCTTCCTTGGTCGTTCCAGGTCAGATCTTAGGTGTTATGACATGTTGCTCAACATCCAAATGAACTTAAATGATATCAATTTGCACAAAATGACTCTTGGTCCTCTTTCTTCCACATCTCCCATATTTTCCTAGTCTCCCATTTTCATTCCTTTCTCTTCTCTCTTCACATCTTCTTGATTCTTTTCCTCTTATTATCTAGTCTACCTTCTTTTGTCACTTCCATGCTTGATTCCTCCTTTTTTAGAACCATGAATTTCAACTATCTTGCTATAGAACCTCTATTGAAAATAGATGATCTTGATCTCCTCGCTCAATTTGAAAAATATCATTCTTCCAACAGTTTCATTGATGATAAATTTATGGCAAAAATACAAAAAAAAGCAAGTGAATCACCCGCCTTTGGTAGAATCATGCTCATGATCTTGTCACAATCTCCTTCTTCCAAACATTCTTCATCATCTAAGTCTTCTCATTTTTCTTCACCTTCCAAGTCTTATCATGATTCTTCTAGACACCATTCGAATTCTTCATCTTCCAAGTCTTACCATGACTCTTCTAGACATTATCCGAATTCTTCATCTTCCAAGTCTTATCATGACTCTTCTAGACATTATTCAAATTCTTCATCTTCCAAGTCTTATCATGACTCTTCTAAACATTATTCAATTTACTCACCTCCCAAGTCTCGTCATGACTCTTCTAGACATTATTCGCATTCTTTATTATCCAAGTCTTCTTCCTCCACTAGGTCTTCACTTTCCTCTTCTTCACAATCTCATTCCTCTTCTACTTCTACCAAGATTCTTACTCATCTCAAGACATACCATAACGAGCAACGTGACAATCCTTATGATACCTTTATTCCAAAGAGTCCTCCTAGACGTGTGCTCAAGCTTACTAAAGGGTTATCCTATTGGATAGATTGTGATGGTGATCCATATGATTCTGGTTTTGAAATGTATTATGATATTTGTTGTGACCAATATGATACATCTACTACTATTGAGGAAGAGAAATTTTTCCACGCTGATTATAAACGTAGATACTATGAGCATCTCTCCTCTAAGAATTCTCATGCTGAAAATAAAGATTACACTCTCAAACAAGATTATGTTAATGATGTATTTTTGTCTTGTGATGGTTCCCTTCCATCCCGTACTTCTTCAAATACCCATACATTTCTTAAAGCTTCCAATTCTTTCAACCCTTTCAGAAATCTTTCATCCAACAAAGATCCTAATACTTTTCATGCAGTTTCTTATAGTTATCCTCAAGGGCTACCTCTTAAAGAAACTCAAGCTAACCTTCACTTGACTGAAAATACTTTCAATAATGCTAAACTTAAAGAGTCTAAGTCTTTATGTGCTATAATGCCTACTTCAGCTAGTCTTTCACCATCTATTCCAAAGTCTTCCATGCAATTCCAACATGCTTCCTTATCCTTAGAAGTGGCTTCATGTCAAGAGGACTTTTAAAATGATAAAGAAAAGAACATAAAAAAAGATCGAGATCAAGAACCTTCCATGTCATCCAATCATTTTCATGATGTCTCTTATCCGTTTCATGGTCCTTCTGATCCTCTACGCCCTTCTTCATTCATTCCACCACGTCTTAAGTCTTCTCCTAAGCAAGATCAAGCTACTACTTACACTGTCGAGCTTATTGACAATCGAAATAATCTTACTACACTTGCGCCTTCTGAAGATGATATTTCCATTAAGATTATTGAAAATGGTGTTGTTACTTCCAATGTTAAGCCTATTGAAAATCAAGAGAAAAATTTTACGCTTATGCTATACAAAGCAACTTGTCAAGATCAAAGTCTTCCATCTTCTTGTTTTACCACTCCATGTTGACTTCCACTTTCTACTCTTCCTAAGTCTTTGCAAGTTTTGAACAATCCTATCAAAGAAGTTTCTCCTATTCAAGATGTTCATGATCGTATTGCAAATCTTAATGCTCACTCTAAAGATGCTGATGTCCTTGGTTGTCATATAGGTGATGATGAACTTATTGATTATCCTTTTGCATCTTCCACATCCATCCTTGGACCACCTCCACCAATACTAAGGGCTTCATGTCTTCGTTCCATCTTGGGTCCTTATGTCCCTTCACTTTCCCCTCTTAACTCTCCTAATTCGTCATCCATCTTAGGTCCTCACATCCCTTTATCTCATATCTTTTCTCAAGGTCAACATAGATGCATACCCTTGAATCCTTTTCATCCACCTACCCATCTAAACGAGTCATATCATCCTTCTTCTTCCACAAGTCCCAAGTCTTTTGGAAGTAACTTAAATGTTCAATACAAGAAAAAGAAGCAATACAAGAATTCTTGAAAAAAAGAAGATCACCATGTCTCCTCTAATCAACATGGGGGCATAAAGTCAAAAGAGATATCTAAGAAGAAAACTACAAGACAAGTATGGGTTCCAAAATCTATCATTGAAGATATTCTCTCTAAATCATCAAAAAGAAATGAAAAGCCTACGGTTATATGGATTCCAAATTCTCTCTTGAAAGAGTCTGATGATGAGAAAAAAGTGAAGTTGACATTGAAGCTTCGAAAGACTTCCACTTCATTTTCTTTCAAAAATATTTTTTCATTCCATGCGCGTAAACTGCAACCTCTGCTATCCATTCATCATATTCTTTCACGTATTCATTCATTCACGTTTCCTCCATCTACCCTCCATCCTCTCGCCACCCTTCAAGGTGTGTGTTGATGTTGATCTTGCCTTCTTTTCCATCTACCCTTTCACAATCCTTCCATTCATTATCCTTCTACCTTTTATCGTTTTTCCTCATTTGCCTATTCGGCCTCCTATCTTCCAACCTCACTCGCTTTACATAGAACTTTATCCTCCATTTTTCTTTTCCATCTTCCTTTCCCTATCAACATTTTTGAGCATATAATTTTGAATCCTTGGCATACCATGGTTTATCCTTTTAAGGAGCATTATCTAAAAAGTTTGCCTTCTTCCAAAAAAAAAAGAAAAAATGAAAAAAAAAAAGAAAAATTCAAAAATGAAAAAAAAGATAAAAATTAAAAATGTGCCTTGGTGGAAACTTGGAAACAAGCACCTTGGTAGCAAAAGTAAAGAGAAATAAATTCGTCGTATGGTGAAAACCACTCCTTTGTGGCGCTTTGGATAAGTATCATGGTAAAAACTTGGCAATCAGGCATCATGCGTAGTTCTTCTACATGTTTCATCCATTTCATCTTTGCTCTTTGATCTTGACAATGTTGACCTATGCACGAACATTTGACTATCTTGTGAGCTATCTTATGATGATCTTGCTTTCATTCCTTTCATGTTTAGCCTTCACTTTCATTTTCCTTCATTCATTCTAGTATGTCGCTATCCTTTTCCCCTTTGGTCTTGATGTAATAAAAAAAAGTAAAACATGATGTTATGAATCCTCTTGACATGTCTACTCCTTTGGAATTCATCTCTTCCTTCTTTTGCAGTGCGCTTTTGTGACTTATCCTATGCTGACCTTTCATTGCTTGTTCAAATGTGCTTTACATGACAATTTTTTCCCTAGCTTGGGTACTGTTGAGTAGTTTGCCTTTGAAGATTTCTTCCCTCCATTTGCCTTCATTCTATTTTCCTCCATCTCTTTCGCTAGCTTGCTCATCCTTCTTGTCCTCCACCTTGCAACATTTTAGGACTACGTGATGTGATCTTGCTTAGGAGTTTGATGTCCATTCTGTTTGGGGGCATCCTTTGTACATACTTATTGATCTTGAAAAAATTAAAAAAAATGGTATATTGTTAAAAATTCTAAAAATTGAAAAATGTCTTAAAAAATGATTATCTTAGTGAAAATCTAGTAATAGACGCTTTGATGTATCTCAAAAAAAATATATATTCCAAAAATGCAAAAAAAAAAAAAATTTAAAAATTCGAAAAAAATAAAATAGAAAAAGTGCCTTGGTGAAAACCTGGAAACAGGCGCCTTGGTAGCAAAAATACAAAAAAATTATAAAAAGTCCTAAAAAAATAAAAATAAATTTGCAATAAAATCCAAGTGGTGAAAACCTGGAAACAGTCACTACTTGAGGCCTTTGCACCCACCCCTGTTTCTTAGAACTCATCCTCAACACTTAGCCTTTCTCCATCATGGCTTGTCCTTGTTGCCTTGGTTTGGAATTGGTCTTTGTCTTTGTCTAGATGCATAACTATGTTAGCTTTGGTCTCTTGGATGCGTTTCTCTTTAGGACACCTCGCAAATGGTGTTTTTCAACACCTCCCCAACTGTGTTTTTCAACACAGCCCCCTGGCATCGAGTGTTTTTCAACACTTATTGGTTTGGTCTTCCTTAGTTTTGTCATGTGATCTAACCTGCTTGCAAGCATTCGATCCTTATCCTCGGAACTCAGTATTAGTTAACAGACTTAAATTTTTAAACACAACACTTAATGCTTGAGCTATGTCATGATCTTTTCTTTGTGTGCTGATTGTTATTGATTTTCGTTGAATGTCCTTGTCTAATAAGTCTCTCCATGATGCATAGCTAGAGGACTTGGGGCATGGGGCATGTTTTTATTTGCTTTCTGCTTGTGGGTGTGTTCTTGAACCTCTTGATTGTCTCTTGTTGTTCCCTTGAAACACTTTGGAGATTTGAGACATTTTCCTTGACTGTTTTGCACAACCATTTTTATGGTCATTTTAGCATCTTTACCTTGATGCGAGCGTGGTTTTGCTACATTAAATTGGGTAAGCTAACATCCAAATCATCTTGACCTTTATGTCTTTGATGCTTATGTTAGAATCTTTCCACATTCCAATCTAATATAAATCGCATTCATATCTTCACAGTTGCGCTCGTGACTAGTGATGGTTGTGTGATTTTTTGATGTCCATTAATAATGGCTCAATGATGAAAATAAGTTCTTTGACATTCTCTAATGAATGATGAACACAAGATCCTATAGTTGCTCTATTGCAAGTACATCTTTGCATTTTCATGTAGCTTGCATTGTTAGACTTCATGTTAAATTTGCATTTTTAGGCTGCATTATGAGTTTGAGAGGGTTTTCCTTCATCTTTATTTTGGACACTTAATCAGCTGTGATCACGTTCTGATCTTTATTTCCTTATATTCTTTCGTGATCTCAATCGAAATTTCCCATCTTAAACAATTGATTGATTTTGAGACATTCTCTATCTTGAGGCAGATTCTCTTTCTTCTCTCCATTTCTTTCCACCTCTTCCAACTTTCGATCTTTCATTTCGCTTTCACCTCACTTCTTTTTCTAATTCAACCGTGGGGCATAATCTTTCATGATCTACCTTGGTTCTGTGATTCTTATATCTTTCATCTTACAGTAAGAACCTTATTTTTAGTTTGATTTGATCAAATTTATCAATTTACTGTTTCTCCTTTATCTCATTTCGTTTTCGATCACGAGGGGGCAGTACCTATCAAATTTCAATCTTTGATTCAGCTTTATCATTCAGCTCAGCTTGAGATTTTTATTTGGAGACTTGATTATCACCTAGCAGCGATGGTGGTGATTTTGTCTTTTAATTTTTATCTCCTACTTTCAGACTTAATTATTGCCTAGCAGCGACGATGATAGTTTTGTCTAAGGCTTGATTTGCACCTAGCAGCGACAGTGTGGGTCTTGTCTTTCAGCTGTTGTTTATGCTTGTCTTGATGTGTTCCCAGAATGAACACACATCTGAATTGTTTTGTGATCCCAAATTGATCTCATATTTCAATTTTTCTTTGGCCACATGTGTTCCCAGAATGATCACACATTACCCAAAGAGGGGCATATGTATGCACCCTAACATGGTCGTGTAGACTTTGGGCCCCATTCTTCAATTTATCAATGTTGAATTATTTTATCAATTTTTTAAATCAATGATTTTTAATATTTTTAATTCAAATCAATTTATTTGATCAAATTATAATTAATTCAAAAATTTTAATATATTTCTAAAGTTTTATTTAATTGAGAAAACTTGCTCCCTTTTAATTAAATAAAAATTATTTAATTAAATCATCAAGTCATTTATTTTAAATCTCATTTTAATTAAAAGAATAAATCTCTTTTAAATAAATAAAAAATCTTTTAATTAAATATTGGAACCCACTTTGCTAAAAATAAAAAATAAAAAATAAAAATAATAAAGTAAAGTGCACTTTCCTATGAGATAGAATCTTTTGACTTTTTGAAAAAGGTTTTTGCCTTTTAATCTCTTCCACATATCTTTTTGCCTCTTAACCATGTCCATTGATTTTGCCTCTTGAAAATCTTGAGCACATGGATCAACCAAGATTTAATCTCTACCGTTGCTCATTTCTTTTTGTCTCTTAATCTTGACTGTCCAAATTCTTTATAAGGAGACCTCTCCTTCTCATTTTGATATCTAGGTTTTCATATTGTTATGCAGGTTTGGAGTGCGATTTTGGAGAAGAGTTTGAAGCACTTGAGCTTCGATATTGAAACTTCTCTTCTTGTCTTCTTTTCTCATGCCCCATGGCAATCCATTAGATTAATCTTTCATTTTCATATTAGATTAGATTCATATTTCTTTTCATAGATTAATATTGCATAAGCATTTTCTTTCATAGATTAATTTGCATTGTTATTATATAGAATAGATCTCATTTCTATTTGCATGCATCTTTAAATCTCTCATTTTATGGTGTACTTGCATGGGCACAAACATAGGTCAAATATGAGAGCCTCCATCATAAACCCTTGCACTCCATGAGTAGAGAGCTATGGATCAATTTTTGAGACCTCATTCTTGAGAGATCTTGAATATAATGATTCATAGAAGTGTGACAAAATTTTAGCACACAAGATTTACTCACACTGTGGTTGTCCTCGATTTGGGTTTCCACATGATAAACTTGGTGTTGTCTATTTCTTGATTGTTTGATAGCTATTTTTGTTCTAGAATTTGTTCTGCTTACAGTTTTAGTTACATTATATCATATTTGTTTTTGAAAGTTTTAGTAGGTGTTGATTCACCCCTCACCACTCAGCACCGGTTGGGACCATCAATTGGTATTAGAGCCACTTTCCTTTGTTAAAAAGCTGCTAAACCGCATTAGGATCATGTAATTAAACCACCAAAGATCAATAATAGAATAATGTAATTCATGATTACATCGAACCCACCAGTACCTTGACACCGGATGAGCATACTGCTGCAATGAATATGATAGCAAGTACACTACTTGATCATGTCTATGTAGAGATTGACAATCTTACAACTGCTCACAAGATGTGGGATAAGTTCCAAATAGTATATGGTGGTGACCCACATGTTCAAAGAGTTAAGGTAGAAAGCCTTAAATGTAAATATAATCATATGAGAATGAACGAAGGAGAAGATATTGAGCAATACAACAACAGAATCAAAGAAGTGATGAACTCCATCAAAAGCCCTGGAGGAACACTGAGTGAGGAAGATGTGATAAGAAAAATATTGAGAACGGTTAGGCCTCAATATGCTATCAAGATCTCAGGTATATAAGAGCTCAGATCAGTGATCACTACTCAAGTCACTCTTGACTCCCTAATCAGTAAGTTGATTGTATTTGAATTGAGCAATTTTCATAACAGCTTACCCATGCAGGAAGTTGCTTTTAAATCTTCCGTTAATGCCTCTTCAACCAAGAAAGGAAAAGAAACCGGTAATAGCTTTGTTGGTAAGATTGGAAGTTTTGTTGACAGTCTTCTCTCTAAAGAGATGGAGCAAGATGAGTTTGAAACACTCATCCCTAGGAGATTTCCAAGAGGAAAGGTGAAGTACAAAGGTAAACTCCCACTAAAATGTTTCTCTTGCAATAAGATAGGACACATTGCTACAAGATGTCCAGACAATGAAAATAAAGAGAAGAGCAACCCATTCAAGAGCAAAGCAAAGAAGTAATGCTACCTTGCGGAAGGAATAATAGACATTGATTCTGAAGACTCTGAAGATTAAGAAATTGCATTTGTTGCAATAAAAGAAGAAAGTCAACTGATAAGTGAAATGACACATATCTCAAAATCTCAGCAGCATGATGACTGGATCATTGACAATGGAAGAGCTCACCACATGACTTGTGATAAGAACAAGTTCATCACCCTAAAGCTCAATGATGGTGGATCGGCAACCTTTGGTAATAATGCTCCCCGTGCTATCAAAGTTAAAGGTTCTATTGCACTTAGCAATGATGTTGTATATGAGGATGTGTACTGGGTAGAACTCAAGTACAACCTAATAAGTGTTGCTCAACTAAACAACAAGGGGCACATGTTGGAATTTGGGCAAGGTTCTTATGTTGTCAAGAACCAAACAGGAGATCACGTTGCCACCGATAGATAGAGTAAACGGAATTCGTTCTATCTGGACTCAATGGAAGAAGCATGCCTCATAGCATCAATGAAAGAAGAAACAAACAAAATCTGTCTTGTAACTAAAGAAGACAACAATTGGTTGTGGCATAAGAGGCTCTGCCACATAAACTTTGACACTATTGTCAAGGTGAGCAAGAAGAAGTCAGTTAGAGGACTTCCTGAGATTACAAAACCTAACAAAGGTATTTGTAAGGATTGTCAGTTAGGTAAACTAACAGGAACAAGTTTCAGTAATAAATCTTTTTCTGTTGAAAATATTTTGGATCTTCTACACATAGATTTGTGTTGACCTATGAGAACAAAAAGCTACTATCGAGACAGATACCTCATGTTTTTTGTAGATGATTTCTGAAGAATGATGTTGACACTTTTTCTTAGAGAAAAATCAGAGGCCTTTCACATGTTCAAAATCTACAAGGCTCGAGTGGAGAAGGAGATTGGGAATAGCTTGAAGTGTCTAAGATCAGATAGAGGAGGTTAATACACCTCACAAGAGTCCACTCACTACTGTGAGGAACAGGGTATAAAAAGATAGTTGTCTGCACCAAGAACCCCGCAACAAAATGGAGTCGCTGAAAGAAGGAACATGACTCTTATTGATTGTGCGAGAACCCTAATGATTCAGAAGGATCTCCCCCATCACTTCTGGAGAGAAGCTAACAACACTGCTATTTATACACTGAACCGAGTTCAAGTCAAGAAAGGAATCGATAAGACTCCCTTTGAACTATGGTTCAATCACACTCCTAGTGTAAGCTACTTCATAATTTTTTGTAGTAAATGTTACATTAAAAGACATGTATTTTGGAAAATTTGAGCCAAAGAGTGATGAAGGCATATTTCTAGGTTATTCTACCAAGAGTAAAACTTATTGGTGTCTGAATAAGAGGACATGAAAAATAGTAGAAAGTATCAATGTAAAGATTGATGAATATTCATAACTGAGAAATAAAATCAGTCATAATGAGTATGACACTCATTTGGATCATAATGCTGAAAATCATCTGGAATTCAATGAAATAAGTGTTGTTGATAAAGGAGAACAACAGGTAATCAAACCCTAGGAGCAGGATGATATACCGAAAAACATAAGACCAACTCTAGATGAACATGAAATCCTTCATGACAATGTTGAAGAAATTGCTCAACCGGAAGATATAGACCGGGGACACCGACCCATTTTTCCAAGGTATGTCACATATCATTCTACTGATAACATTATATGTGACAAACATGCTAATATTCTTAATAGAAGAAAGACTAGAGAAAGTATTTGTTTGCTTTCCAGCATAGACTCTGGAAGAGGAAAACTGGGTCAAGGCCATGGAAGAAAACATTGAGCAAATAGAGAAGAATGACGCATGGATTTTTGTAGAAAGACCACATGACAAAAATGTAATTGGAACCAAGTGGGTCTATAGAAACAAATTGAATAAATATGGAAAAGTGATAAGGAACAAAGCATGGTTAGTCTGTAAAGGATACACACAGGAGGCATGACTAGATTATGGTGACACTTTTGCACTTGTGGCCATACTGGAAGGAGCGAGAATCCTACTTGCTTATGCTGCTCACAAAAGGTTCAAAGTATATCAGATGGATGTAAACTCTGTATTCGTGAATGATATACTGGAGGAGGAAGTTTACATTGAATAACCAGAAGGCTTCTCATCCACAAAGAAGATTGGTATGGTCTGTAACTCGAGAAAGACTCTTTATGGGCTAAAACAAGCCCCAAGGGCTTGGTATGAGAGATTGCATTCATACCTCGTGATAATAGGATTCACAAAAATAGGAGATAACAACAATATGTATCTTAAGACTGGAAAAGAAGGTAATCTGATTGCTGAAATTTTTGTGCATGACATCATCTTTGGAGAAGATGACAAGATGAGAAAAGTCTCTGCTGAGGAGATGAAGAAAGAATTTAAAATGTCCATGATTGGAGCCATAAAATTCTTCATTGGACTATAAGTCCATCAGCTCAAAGAAGGTATTTTCATTTCACAGTCCAAGTATGTCAAAAAAATTCTTAAATCCTTTGGGTTAGAAGAATCTAGACCCGTTGGTACACCAATGATAACTAACCTCAAGTTATCAAACGAAGATGATGCAAAAGAGGTAAATGAGACATTATATCGGTTTATGATTAGAAAATTATAGTATGCAGTGCATAGCAAATGACACAGCACATGTAGTAGGTATTGTAGCAAGATTCTCTGTAAATCCCAAAGAGACACACTTGATAGCAGTGAAGAGAATCTTCAGATACCTGAAAGGCACTCAGGAGTATGGCCTATGGTTTCCTCACAAGGGAGGCTTCCAAATAAAGGTGTTCACTGATGCAGATTGGGTTGGTAATATTGATGACAGAAAGAGCACAAGTGGAGGCGCATTCTTTCTTGGAGAAAGGGTTGTGTCATGGACTAGGAAGAATCAAAATTGCATTTGACATTCCACAATAGAAGCTGGATATGTTGTTGCGACAGTCAATTACACATGTGATCTGGATCAAACAGATATCGGAAAGAATCCAAGAACAGATACTTGAACTGATTATAATTTACTGTGATAGTATAAGTGCAATAAATATATCTAGGAATCCTATCATGCACTCCAAAACAAAGCCCATTGTTATAAAGTATCACTATTTGAGAGAGCAGGTGCAAAATAAAGAAGTAAGATTGAAATATGTTCCCGCAAAATAATAGGTTGCTAACATATTCACAAAACCATTATCGAAGAGTACATTTGAGTATCTCAGCGGTAAAGTAGGGGTGATACCCCTTCCCGATCTTCAGTAAATAGGCAAAGGTGTTCATCAATTCATTATACTTCAACAAAGGAATCATCATCATCTTAATTGGATTGATGAGTAAGACTACCGCTCGTAGGGGGAGTAGATTTCATTCAGGTGGTCTTTCTGACTAGCTTTTGACATTATTGACAAAGGAGGAGATTATGACCGGTACAGGTAAAGTTCTGGTAGTGTCATGATTTGTTATGGTTTTGCCATCAATGCCAAAGGGGGAGATTGTTGGCATTAGTTGATTAATAGGTAAAAATGCAACCGGTACATTGTAAAAGATGTATTGTCATTGATTAGAAAAGTGGTGTTGTCATTTATGACTAAGGATACCAGTGTTCGTTCTATGAAGCAAGGATAGACACAGTTGACAACAATAAGTGCAAGGAGAGACTTGTTTGGAAACCGGTGACACTGTTGACAACAATAAGTGCGACGAGAGACTGGTTTGGAAACTAGTGACACTTTGCAAGAAAAGACTATATATGTTACTTATAATGCTCTAACTGATCATAAGAGCAACTGGTCACCAAGGATGATGCAATGGGTAATTGGTAACAGGAACCGAGGAAAGGATGCAACTGGTACAACCAATGAAAGGGGTGGTGGATGGTTAAAGTTCTAACCCGTGCACAACCTAAGGATCTTAACCAATCAAGTAAAGATTTCATCATGACTGATGAATCAAGGAAAGTCATAGTTGACAAACAATTGTTTGACTCTTTGACCGGGATTTGTTGCTCAAAATTTGGTAGACTTTGAGTTATCAAGACGATCAGGACAAGGCGCGATTCAAGGTGTTAATGCCGGAGTTTGTGGCATTAAAATATGAAGATATCTCTTGTGAAGGAAAGCTTTTGACACGTATCTGTCGTTTCTTTCATAAAGCATATAAAGTATAGCATGCATCTGATGTTCCCTTAGTGAACTGATACTCCACTAGGTGATGGATCCGAAGGTGATCTTTGAACAGGTTGTGCATGTAAAAAGCAAATAGGGAAAGAAGTCTATGTATTCCTCTACCTGTCAAGAATACAGTTTGCCCTCATTTTGCCAAAGAAAAGAGTGAACTTGAATGCTGAAGAAGCTAAGGTAAAGAGAGGAGAAGAAAATAGAGTGTGCAGAGAAGCACAACAACGAAGGAGAACATACCTCCAGTGACTAGTGATGATTCTCTATTGAATAGAACATCAATCTTATCAGGCTCAATAAAGCCATCATCAAAAGATCAAACCCTCTATAGCTCTCTAATAATCGCAATAGAAAAATTTGAGTATTTTAGGTGGACATTAACAAGTCTTTTGTATTAAATCCCTTAACCAGGTGACATATGTTTAGGTGTTCTAAGTCATCTAACCAGGCAGGTTCTAACATGCCCTAATTCTTAATTCCCTTAACTGAGTTGCATCTAACAGTGCATTTGTAATCCTTTAAAATGGAAGGCTCCTTACAGGGCGCACTTCAGAAGAGTGCAATTTTTTTTGGTTTACTCACACTGTTGTTTTTCTCCTGATTTGGGTTTACACGTATAAATCTAGTGTTGTTTATTCCTTGATTGTTTGATAGCTATTTTTGTTTTAGAATCTGTTCTTCTTACAGTTTTAGTTACATTGTATAATATTTATTTTTGAATGTTTAAGTAGGTACCGATTAACCCCTCCCCTCTTAGCACTGGTTGGGACCATCAATTGGTATCAGAGTCACTTTCCTTTGTCAAAAGGCTGCTTAACCGCAACAAGAAAAATATCTAATGACGAGGAAGGAAGGACCAAAGTTTTCTAAAGAAAACTTCACTCTTTGGTGTAGCAGAATGAAGCTATATATGAAACCACCATAGATCAATACTGGAATCATGTAATTCATGATTACACCGAACCCACTGGTACCCTCACACCGAATGAGCAAAAGATCAGCACTGAGCATACTGCTGCAATGGATATGATAGCAAGTACACTACCTGATGATGTCTATGCAGAGATTGAAAATCTGACAACTGCCTACAAGATGTGGTTTAAGCTACAAACAGTATATGGTGGTGACCCACATGTTCAAAGAGCTAAGGTAGAAAGCCTTAGAGCTAAATATGATGATATGAGAATGAGCGAGGGAGAAGATATTGAGCAATACACTAACAAAATCAAAGAAGTGATGAGCTCCATTAAAAGCGTTGGAGGAACACTGAGTGAGGAAGATGTGATAAACAAAATATTGAGAACAATGAGGCCTCAATATATTATCAAGATCTTAGCCATATAGGAGGTCAGATCAGTGACCACTACTCCAGTCACCCTAGGCTCCCTAATCGGTAAGTTGACTACATTTGAATTGAGCAATTTTGATAATAGCTTACCCATGCAGGAAGCTACTTTTAAATCTTCTGTTAATGCCTCTTCCACCAAGAAAGGAAGAGAAACCGGTAATAGCTTTGTTGGTAATATTGGAAGTTTTGTTGAGAATATGCTCTTCGAAGAGATGAAGCAAGATGAGTTTGAAGCACTCATCGCTAAGAGATTTCCAAGAGGAAAAGGGAAGTACAAAGGTAAACTCCCACTAAAATGTTTCTCTTGCAATAAGATAGGACACATTGTCGCAAGATGTCCATACAATGAAAATAAAGAGAAGAGCAATCGATTCAAGAGCAAAGCAAAGAAGGAATGCTACCTTGCAGAAGGAGTCATAGACAATGAACTGAAGACTTTGAAGATCGATAAATTGCATTTGTTGCAATAAAAGAAGAAAACCAAGTGATAAGTGAAATGACACTTATCTCAAGATCTCATCAGCATGATGACTGAATCATTGACAATGGATGCACTCACCACATGATTGGTGATAAGAACAAGTTCATCACCCTAAAGCTCAATGATGGTGGATTGGTAACCTTTGGTAATAATGCTCCCTGTGCTATCAAAGGTAAAGGTTCTATTGCACTTAGAAATGATGTTGTATGTGAGGATGTGTACTAGGCAGAACAACTCAAGTACAACCTAACGAGTGTTGCTCAACTAAACAACAAAGGATACCTGTTGGAATTCAGGCAAGGTTCTTATGTTGTCAAGAACCTCATGTTGCCACCGGTAGACAGAGTAAAGGGAACTTGTTTTATTTAGACTCAATGGAAGGACCTGCCTCATAACATCAGTGAAAGGAGAAACAACCAACATATGTCTTGGAACCAAAGAAGACAATAGTTGGTTGTGGCATAAGAGGGTTTGCCACATAAAATTTGACAGTATTGTCAAGGTGAGAAAGAAGAAGTTAGTCAGAGGACTTCCCAAGATTACAAAACCTAACAGAAGTATTTGTAAGGATCGTCAGTTAGGTAAACTGATAGGAACAAGTTTCAGTAGTAAATATTTTTTTGCTGAAAATGTTTTGGATCTTGTACACACATATTTGTGTGGACCTATGAGAACAAAGAGCTACTATGGAGAGAGTCACTACATGCTTTTTGTAGATGATTTCTGAAGAATGACGTGGACACTTTTTCTTAGAGAAAAATCAAAGGCCTTTCACATGTTCAAAATCTACAAGGCTCGAGTGGAGAAGGAGACCGATAAAAGCTTGAAGTGTTTGAGATTAGATAGATTAGGTGAATAGTTCTCACAAGAGTTCACTCACTACTGTGAGGAACATGGTATAAAAAGATAGTTGTCTGCACCAAGAACTCCACAACAAAATGGAGTCGTTGAAAGAAGGAACATGACTCTGATTGACTGTGTGAGAACCCTAATGATTCAGAAGGATCTCTTGTTTCACTTTTGGAGAGAAGCTATTAGGACTGTTGTTTATACACTGAACCAAGTTCAAGTCAAGAAAGAAACTAGTAAGACTCCCTATGAACTATGGTTCGGTCCCACTCCTAGTGTAGGCTACTTCAAAATTTTTGGTAGTAAATGTTACATTAAAAGTGATATGTATTTTGGCAAGTTTGAGCCAAAGAGTGATGAAGGCATATTTCTAGGTTATTCTACCAAGAGTAAAGCCTTCTGGTGTTTGAATAAGAGGATAGTAAAAATAGTAGAAAGTATCAATATAAAGATTGATGAATATTTAGAACCGAGAAGTAAAATCAGTCATAATGAGTATGACACTCATCAAGATCATAATGCTGAAAATCATCTGGAATTCAATGAAATAAGTGTTGTTGATGAAGGAGAAGAGCAAGTAATCAGACCCTTGGAGAAGGATGATGTACTTGATGTACCTGATAAGATAAGACCAACTCTAGATGATGAACATCAAATTGTTCATGACAATGCTGAAGAAATTTCTCAATCGGAAGATATAGAATTGGAACATCGACGGGTTCTTCCAAGGTATGCCACATATCACTCCACTGATAACATTATAGGTGACACGCATGCTAATATTCTTACCAGAAGAAAGGTTAGAGAAAGTATTTGTTTGCTTTCCAACATATAGCCAAAAACCACCAGGGTGGCCCTAGAAGATGAAAACTGGTCAAGGCCATGGAAGAAGAGATTGAGCAAATAGAGAAGAATGACACATGGATGCTTGTACCAAGACCACAAGAATAGAATGTAATTGGGACCAAGTGGGTCTATAGAAATAAATTGAATAAAGATGGAAAAGTGATAAGGAACAAAGCAAGGTTAGTCTGTAAAGGATACACGCAGGAGGTAGCACTGGATTATGGTGAAACTTTTGCACCTGTGGCCAGACTGGAAGGAGTGAGAATCCTACTTGCTTATGCTGCTCACAAAAGGTGCAAAGTATACCAGATGGATTTAAGTTTGCATTTTTGAATGGTATATTGGAGGAGGAAGTTTGCATTGAACAACTGGAAGGCTTCTCATCCACATAGAAGAGTGGTATGGTCTGTAAATTGAAAAAAATGCTCGTTATGCGCTAAAACAAGCCCCAATGGCTTGGTATGAGAGATTGCATTCATACCTCCTGACAATAGGATTCACAAAAATAAGAGATAACAACATGTATCTTAAGACTGGAAAATAAGGTAACTTGATTTCTAAATTTTTTTTGGATGACATCATTTTTGGAGGAGCTGACAAGATGAGCAAAGTCTTTGCTGAGGAGCTGAAGAAAGAATTTGAAATGTCCATGATTGGAGACGTAAAATTCCTCATTGAACTACAAATCCATCTGCTTAAAGAAGATATTTTCATTTCGTAGTCCAAGTATGTGAAAAAAATTCTTAAATCCTTTGGGTTAGAAGAATCTAGACCGGTTGGTACACCAATGATAACTAACCTCAGGTTATCAAATGAAGATGACGCCAAAGAAGTAAATGAGTCATTGTATCGGTCTATGATTGATAAATTATAGTATGCAGTGCATAGCAGACCAGACATATCACATGCAGTAGGCATTATAACAAGCTTCTCTGCAAATCCCAAAGAGACAGACTTGATAGCAGTGAAGAGAATCTTCATATACATGAAGGACACTAAGGAGTATGGCCTATGGTTTCCTCGCAAGGGAGGCTTCCAAATAAACATTTTTTCCTAGATGCAGATTGGGCTGGTAATATTGATGAAAGAAAGATCACAAGTGGAGGCACATTCTTTCTTAGAGAAAGAATTGTGTCATGGACTAGCAAGAAGCATAACTACATTTCACAGTCCACAACATAAGCTAAGTATGTTGCTGCAATAGTCAATTGTACACAGGTGGTCTGGATCAAACAGATATCGGAAGGAATCCAAGAATAGATACCTTAACCAATTGCAATTTACTGTGATAGTACACGTGCAATAAACATATCTAAGAATCCTGTCATGCACTCCAAAACAAAGCACATTGCTATAAAGTATCACTATTTGAGAGAGCAGGTGCAAAATAAAGAAGTAAGATTGGAATATGTTCCCACAAAAGAACAAGTTGCTGACATATTCACAAAGCCATCATTGAAGAGTACATTGAGTATCTTAGAGGTAAATTAGAGGTGATACCCCTTCCTGATCTTCATTAAGTAGGAAAAGGTGTTCATCAATTCATTATGCTTCAACAGAGGAATCATCATCATCTTAACTGGATTGATGAATAAGATTGTTGCTCATATGGGGAGCAGATTTCATTCAGGTAGTCTTTCTGACTAGCCTTTGACATTATTGACAAAGGGGGAGATTATGACTAGTACAGATAAAGTTCCGATAGTGTCATGATTTGTTATGGTTTTTCCATCAATGCCAAAGGGGGAGATTGTTAGCATTAGTTGATTTACCGGTAAGAATGCAACCGGTACATTGTAAAAGAGGTATTGTCATTGATTGACAAAGAGGTGTTGTCATTTATGACTAAGGATCACAGTGTTCGATCTGTGAAGCAAGGACAGACACAATTGACAACAATAAGTGCGAGGAGAGATTGGTTTGGAAACCGGTAACACTGTGCAAGTAAGAAAATACTATATATGTTACTAATAATGATCTAATTGATCATTAGAGCAACGGGTCACCAAGGAAGATGCAACCGGTAACTGGTAACATGAACCGAAGAAAGGATGCAACCGCTACAACCAATGAAAGAGATGGTGACAGGTTAAAGTCCTAACCTGTGCACAACCTAAGGATCTTAACCGATCAAGTGAAGATTCATCTCGACTGATGAACCGGGGAAAGTCATAGTCGATAAATAGTTGTCTGGCTTTTTGACCGGGATTTATTTTTCAAAATACGATAGACTTTGAGTTATCAAGACGATCGGTACAAGGCGCGATTGATGGTTTTAATGCCAAAGATTGTGGCATTAAAACATGAAGATATCTCTTGTGAAGGAAAGGTTTTGACACATCTATCATTTCTTTCATAAAACATATAAAGTATAGCATGCATTTGATGTTCCCTCAGTGAACTAATACTCCACTGGGTGATGGATCTGAAGGTGATCTTTAAACAGGTCATGCATGTAAAGAGAAAATAGGGCAAGAAGTCTATATATTCCTCTGTCTGTCAAGAATATAGTCTTCCCTCATTTTGCCAAAGAAAAGAGTGAACTTGTATGCTGAAGAAGCTAAGGTGAAGAGAGGAGAAGAAAATAGAATGTGTAGAGAAGCACAACAGCAAAGGAGAACATACTTGCAATGACTAGTGATGATTCTCTATTGAATAGAACAATGATCTTATCAAGCTTAGTAAAGTCATCATCAAAAGATCAAACCCTTTATTGCTCTTTGATAATTGTAATAGCAAAATCTTAGTATTTTGAGTGGACATTAACATGTCCCTTGTATTAAATCCCTTAACCGGGTGACATTTGTTTAGGTGTTCTAAGTCATTTAACCAGACAATTTCTAACAGACCTTAATCTTAAATCCCTTAACTGGGTCCATCTAATAGTGTGTTTGTAATCCTTTAACATGAAAGACTCCTTACAGAGCGCACTTCATAAGAGTGCAAAATTTGTGAGATTTACTCACATCGTGGTTTTCTCCTGATTTGGGTTTCCATATGATAAATCTGGTGTTGTCTATTGTTTGATCATTTGATAGCTATTTCTGTTCTAAAATCTGTTATTCTTATAGTTTTAGTTACATTATATCAGATTTTTTTTGAAAGTTTTAGTAGGTGTTGACTCACCCCTCCCCTCTCAGCACCAATTGGGACCATCAATATCATTATTTGTTTGCAAGCTTTCAAGAGTAAGCCTAATTCTACGGGAGGTGGATGTAATACCCCTTTTATAAAAAAAATTTTCAAATTAATTGACTGAACTCTTTTAGGTCACTTTTCATGTATATTAGATTATCATATAGATTTGATGTTATTTATGTTTGTGATTTTATTGACCCCATACTTGCATGTTTTACATTTCTATTTGATTTGTATGATATAGTTAAGGGACAGAGTCATAGTTGCTTGTGAGATTCACATGATCGATCGATCCCAGCATTATTTGTTATATATTTATACATGTATGGACATGCTCATTTTTTATGCAGGATTTCAGGTATCAGATATTAATTTCTCTTAATTGCCAAGATGAATGTGTCTTATCACAATATTTCA
Source organism: Chamaecyparis obtusa (assembly GCA_027943335.1). Taxonomy (NCBI): domain Eukaryota; kingdom Viridiplantae; phylum Streptophyta; class Pinopsida; order Cupressales; family Cupressaceae; genus Chamaecyparis; species Chamaecyparis obtusa. The sequence continues at coordinate 63,741 of BSBK01004624.1, read as the reverse complement.
ATGGTAAGAGGGGAAATAACATATATGTCCAATCCCAACCTAAATCATTTATTGTTCTAAAATAGTGGACAAATATATTATTTTTTTCCTATCTAAATTCCTCAAAGTGACGTAAATTCATGAGTCATTATTTTATGTTTGATTGATGTATTTTGGTTTTAGTCGATTTTGCTTCATGGTTGCATGTCTTGTGGTTTGATATGGTTTTGGTGTTAAAATGGTTGTAGAAATTAATTAATTACACCATATGATACATTAAAATATTAAATATAATGTTAATTAATTAATAATGTATGTTTAATAAATAATTTAATTGCAATGTCAAAATTAATTAATTGAGAAGTTTAATAATTATTAAATAAAACTTAAATTTATGTGTAATTTAAGTTAAGTGATTATTAGTTGTGTTGCATATTTTAAATTAATTAAAATAAAATAATGCAACTTAAAAAGTACTTTATTACAAAAGTAGAACTTAACCTTTTAAAATCAAGTTGAGTTAAAGTGACTTAATGTTAAAAAAAGTAAACAAATAATTTTTTTAATAAATTAAAGTTGATAAAAATGAAGTTGGAGTTGAGTTCTAATTTTTGTGATTTGGAGTTAACAACTTTATTGTTTTCAACAATTAAATTCAATTTTGTTATTTTAGATTTGTATTATTTCAACTTGAGGTTTTAAATTTCTATATTAGAGAGCTTGGAGGCTATTTGTCAATTATTCAATTAAGTTTTGAAAAATTCTCTTTTGGCAAATTTTTTAAGGCTTGAAGTTTTGGTGTTTTCGAAAGCTTTGGGTTTTCAATATTTGAAATTGATTTTTGATTTAGCTTTGTGTATTAAGGTAGGGTTTTAAAATCTTTAAAAGTTGTCAATTAAAATTATTGTCTTGTTTGTGTTTGATTAGATCTTATGTGTAAATGATAAGTGTATGTTAAAAAGATGTATTTGTTTGATAATTAAGAATGTTAGAGAATCTTTTAGAAGGAAAATTTGATCAAGATTGTTTTAAAAAGTTTTTATTTGATTTATTTTCAATTATGACCTTTTATGGTTTTGAGGGTTTTGAAAGAGTTTAGTTTTAGAGAAAATGCATGCTTTTGAAATACAATTATAGATATGTGTATGCAAATGAGATAAATTTGCATGTGTGAAAGATAGATATATTCACTTACAGGTTATTTAAGGAAGATATATTGAGTTGCATGTTATTGAATAAATATATATTCACTTGAATTTGATTTAAAGAAGATATGTTCAATTGCATTTTATTTAAAAAGTATATATTCAGTTGAGTGTTATTTAAAAAAAATTAGTTGCATGTTATTTGAGAAATATATATGCAGTATAATATTATTTAAGGAAAATATATTTATTTGCATGTTATTTAAGGAAGACATATTCAGTTTCATGTTATTGAAGAAACATATATTCAATTGCATATCATTTAAAAAAGATATATTCAATTGCATGTTATTTAGGAAAGATATATCAAATTGCGTGTTATTTAATGAAGATATATTTAGTTACATGTTATGTACGAAAGATATATTTAGTTGCATATTATGTAGAAATGATATATTCAGTCGCATGTCATTTAAGGAATATATATAATCCGTTGAATGTTAATTAAGGAAGATATATCCATTTGCATTTTATTTATAAAAGATATATTTAGTTGCATATTATTTAGTAAAGATATATTTTGTTGCATTTTATTCAATGAAGATATATTCAGTTGAATGTCATTTAAGAAAAATATTTTCAGTTGCATGTGATTTAATGAAAATATATTTAGTTGCATGTTATTTAGGAAAGATATATTAAGTTACATGTTATTTAATAAAGATATATATTCATTTGCATGTTATTTAAGGAAGATATATTAAGTTGCATGTCATTTAAGAATTATATATTCAGCTGTATGTTATTTGAGAAAAATATATTCAGTTACATGATATTTAGGAAAGATATATTCAGTTGCATGTTATTTAAGTAAGAAATATTCAATTATATATTATTTATGAAAGATATATTCAGTTGCATATTATTTAAGAAAGACATATTTACTTGCAATTAATTTAAGTAAGATGCATTCAATTGCATGTTATTTAGAAAAGATATATTCAGTTACATGTTATTTAAGGAAGATATGTTTAAGTGCATGTTATTTAAGGAAGATATATTCAATTGTATGTTATTTAATGAAGATATATTTCAGTTACACATTATTTAGGAAAGATATACTCATTTGTGCATTATTTAAGAAAGATATATTCAGTTGCATCTTATTTAAGAAAAATATATTCAGTTGCATGTAACTTGTGAAAGATATATTCAGTTGCATGTTATTTAAAGAAGATATATTCAGTTGCATGTTATTTAAAAAAGATATATATTCACTTGCATGATATTTAAGAAAAATATATATTCACTTACATGCTATTTAAGAAATATATATTATTTACTCATATTGGAAGAAAAAAATGGCTCTGCTAGCGAAATTCTCTCATTGTAGGTTTCTACCTTGAACACCTCTTGCTCAGCTTTTACGATCATCTTCAAGCATTTTTGGTCGAGGTTTTCTTATCCTTCGATATTTCTTGGGCTTTTCATTGCTCATCGACGACCTGTAAGTTTTTTCTCTGTGGAAATTTTAGATAGACAAATCTCCTTGTTTGCAAAAATGAAATATGTTTGGAACCCCTATTTTCCATCGACTAGTCTCAACGTCTATGGTTCCATTAAATCTATCCCACAAGAAAGATCGCCTCTAGTGCCCATCTCGTCTTCTTTTAGTAACCCTAATCTTTGGGTCAAAGCCGGATCAAGGAAATCAAGAGCTAGGGCTAGGGGCTATTCTTCTTCTAGGCATTGTTCTCCTAAGTCTTCTCTTTCTTTGATTTCATCGTTGAACAGGTTTTCCCCTCTCTTGTCATTAGATGATGTTCATAATCTACCAGAATGTAAAGTTTTATGCTCTCCTCCCTCGATTAAGCCCTATTGTCCCCCTCATCGACACGTCTTGATTTCTCCCCATACGCCTGAACTTACTATTTCAAAGATACTAACCTTAAACCTTTTAGATAGTAGGATGGAGCAATTCCAGGAGATGTGTAAAAATTACAGAGTTTTGTTAAGATGGAATGGCTTCGGGGTTTCATCGTAAAAAATTGCAGCATGGTTAGATATTGAATTCCCTAATCAGGTAAGAACAGTTCTTCTTTCATAAGATTTTATTTTTGTAGGATGTAATACAGTGGATCTGAAGGATAGACTGTTAAAACAAGGTTGCCCTAAATTTAAAAATATTAATTTTTTAATTTTGGATTGGTTGCCACTATTTAATCCTAGTAACCTAAAGGATTTCTTGGTTGAAAGGGCTGTCCTACTTTCAAATCTTCCAATAGAATTAATCAATGAAGCATACTTTAGGCAGATAGGAAATCTCTTATGTAAATTCATGGGATTTGTTGATACCCCTTTTAAACAATCAAATTCTACCATCATTGTTAAGATGGATATCAATGTTAAATCCCTAGGAAAAATTAGAGTGAAAAGAGAACAGAAGGAATATTTAATATCCCCCGTTATTATTTTTGAAACTATAGATATTGAAGAGGAGTTGGAGATTAACTCAGATAATGAAGCATCCAATAAAACAAAGAAAGATAACTCTAGGTGAACCCAGAATAGTGGGTTACACTTTTTACCCTAAACGGACACTGAACTCTACATTTTGAGAAAAACTTTCAGATTCGGATGCATATTGTCGTTGAACCGCTCGAAATCGGAGGATGAAGTAAATTAGAGTTTTTTAGGATTTTCTGTCTAGATTCTAAATATATTTTTAAAAATTTTTTTTTGAATTTATTTGAATACTTTTTTCTTTCTCCCACGAAAACTTGTATGGTGTTGAAAACGTCATTTTCAAATAGTAACACTATTTTCATAGAGCATAACTTTTTTTGTAAAATAGATATGGATGCGATTCTTTCGAATTTAGTTTTGTAACATCCATACGGAGGGCATGCAATTGGTTTGATGACATTATCACTATTATTTCATATTTTATTGACGTTTGAAATTGACTAAACCAAAATTTTGACCTACCTTGACTACATAGCTTATAACTTATTGTGTATTTATCGAATTTCAATTATTATTTTTTTAATAGAAAGTAGACTCGAATACAGAGGGCACTATTATTTTTCAGAATTTTTTTTCCTTGTTTTACTATTTTTCGTTGAACGTCAAACTCAAAGGTTTATATTTGATAAAAAACCTACATTCATTTAACATAAAAAATCATACACATAATAAATTTAAAAATAGTCAAATATATAATCGTTAGAAAGCTAGTTCCGAGTACTTGTTGTATGCAAAAGGACATCTTTTTATTCATCCATTTGATCAACGCGCTTGAGGCCTGAAGCCATGAAATTCTCAAAATTTCTTGAAAACTTGAAACCAACTCCCATTTTAGGCACTTTCGATCGAAAATAATGACTTTCGATAGAAAGTACTTTCTATCGAAAGTACTTTTGTAGAAATTGCAAAATTTAGTTAATACTAAAGGACTTTCGATTGAAAGTCAAGTTTGACTTTCGATCGAAAGTCAAACTTGACTTTAAAATGCAACACTTAGTTAATAATAAGGGACTTTCGATCGAAAGTCAGATAGTTTCGATGAAAACCAATGTCGGCCTTTTTGGTGGCATTTCCGGGTAATAAGAATTGGGTATAAATAAATGTATATTTTTTTCATTTCATAAATCCGAAAACAATAAAATAATTCACAAATTTAGGAAGAAGGAAGACATTTTGGCATGGAATAATTTTGTAAGTTGTGATGGGAAATAAAAAGAGAAGGCTAAACAAAAGTACATGACATTATTCAGAAGCGACTGAACAAAGACTACGTGAAGAATCACGAAAAAGATATCATCGTCGGAATCAAGGTATGTCTAAGATGTCTCTAGATAGATATTTTGAGTTGATGGTCAAGACTTGTCTTAATGTTCATGTAAATGTGATATTGTACAGGTCTATTAGACTTAACTAGACCTAATTGTAGACCTATTTTGACTAATAGGACATATTAGGACTAATTAGGACCTATTCTAGGACTATTAGGACCTAATTAGAATCAATGAGAACCAATTAGCACCTAATTAGACTCAATTAGGACTAATTAGGACTTAATAGGACCTATTAGGATTAATTAGGACCTATTAGGACCTATTAGGACCTATTAGAACCTAATTAGGACCTATTATGACTAATTAGGACCTAATATGACCTATTAGGACATATTACGACTAATTAAGACCTATTATGACCTATTAGAACCTAATTATGACTAATTAGGACCTATTAGAACCTAATTATGACTAATTAGGATCTATATGAATCTAATAGGACCTAATAGGACCTATTAGGACCTATTAGGACTAATTAGGACCTAATAGGACCTATTAGGACTAATTAGGACCTATTAGAACCTATATGTTCACCTAATTAGAACCTATATGAACCTAATACTACCTAATATGACCTATTAGGACCTATTAGGACTAATTAGGACCAATTAGGACCTAACATGACCTACTAAATTCAATTAGGACCAATTAGGACCAATTAGGACCTAACATGACTTACTAAACTCAATTAGGACTAATTAGACTCAATTAGGACCTAATATGGACCAACTAGACTCAATTAAGACCAACTAGATACAATTATGACCAATTAGGACCTAATTCAAACCAATTAGATTCAATTATGACCTATTAGATCTAATTAAACTCAATTAGAACCAATTAGGACCTATTAGACTCAATTATGAACAATTAGGAACAATTAGGACCAATTAGATTCAATTAGGGCCACCTACATTCAATTATGACCAATTAGGACCTACCATGACCTATTAAGACCTATTAGGACTAATTAGGACCAATTAGGACCTAACACATGACTTATTATCTACTCAATTAGGACCTATTAGATCCAATTATAGTTAATTAGGACTAATTAGGACCTAATATGACTTATTCTAGACTCAATTAGGACCAATTAGACTCAATTATGACCAACTAGGACCTAATATGGACCAATTAGGATCTAACATGACCTACTAAACTCAATTATGACTAATTAGGACCAACTAGACACAATTATGACCAACTAGACTCAATTAGGACCAATATGGACCAACTAGACTCAATGAGGACCAACTAGACACAATTATGACCAATTAAGATCTAATTAGGACCTATTAGGACCTAACATGACCTACTAAACTCAATTGTGACCTAATATGACCTATTAGACTCAATTAGGACCAATTAGACTCAATTGGGACCAATTAGGACCTAATATGGACCAATTAGGACCTAACATGACCTATTAGACTCAATTAGGACTAACTACACTCAATTATGACCAATTAGGAACAATTAGGACCTATTACATTCAATTATGACCTATTAGATCTAATTAGACTCAATTAGAACCAATTATATGACCTATTAGAACCAATTAGGACTAATTAGATGAGCAATGAACTATGATTAATTTATACTTCATACATGTGTAGGAAATGCTCAAGAATCACAAGCTCAACAAGCTGCCCAACCTTCAGAAGTTGGACAACGGTCATCACAAGCTCAACAAGCCCAACTTTCAGAAGTTGGAGAAGGGTCATTACAAGCTGAACAAGCCCAACCTTCAGAAGTTGGAGAAGGGTCATCACAAGCTCAACAAGCACAAGTCTCAGAATATCAAATAAGTACACATCTCTCTCTTTCTCTCATAGACTCTCTTGATTTAGTCTCTTATTGGTGAATATATATTTTGGGTCTTTCCCCTAAGAATCTAAGTTATTGTTTTTGTTGCACGTGCATGCAGCCTTTGATGATGAAAATGCTGGACAAGGGGCATCCCAAGTTGAATCAACCCAAGGTCAAATAAGTATGTGTTTCTCTTGAATTAATGTATAAATTATTATAGGTAGAACATGTTCAAGAGCTTGTAAATACTTATTTCACGAAGGTCCCCTTAAGATGAGATATTAAGATTTTTTATTTTATTTTATTTGTAGTGGAAGTGCAAGAAACATATGTGAATGATAATCTACTCCAACAGTTGAAGAGAAAAATTAATTGTAAAAGCATAGATCATGTAATTGAAATGGATGTGGAAAAATTAAGAGATTATGTTAAACAACCCATAAATATTACGAAGAGGGCATTGAATAAAAAGTCTAAGCAAATAATGAAACAATTTGAGAATCTTGGTACACTTGAAAAAAATCAACTGTTATCAATTACACTTCTTAAAGATGAGTTAAAAGAGCCATTAAAATTATTGGGTGTAGATGCAAGTTTGAAAAAGATAAAATCAAGTAACATACAAAAAAATATTGTTAACAGTGTTAAGGAAGGTTTGCATTCCATTGGGAAAACAACTAGATGTACAGATAGGTCCATTTCAAGAAGAGTGATACTGACATCTATTTTAAATAAAAACATGTCCCAAAGAAGACAAATTTCTTCACTTTCATCTCAGATCGGGTACAGTAGGAAGACAATGACGAACTATTTGAAAAGAAGAATCAATTTGGATGATAGTACATTGGAAGGTAATTGGGCACTAATGTGTAGAGCTCCTCGGTTTGATAGAATTAATGAAATAGTTAGGAACTTAGTTACGTCATTTTGGACTGATCATACTCGTCTTTCACCAAATACAAGAGATGTTATCAAGAAGAGGACTGGGCCTAAGGAATATTTCCAGCACACAAAACATTGGTTGGACACCACACAACATGAATTGTATCTCTCATTTTGTAACTCAAATCCTGACATTAAGATTGGACAAACAATGTTTGAAAGATTAAAACCATTTTTTGTAAAGATAAATAAATCTTTTGAAACTTGTTGTTGTCGATATCACATTGAATTCGATCTCTACTACCAAGGGTTTAGAAAGATGATTGAAGAAAGTGGTGGTTCTCAAAATGATTTTCCTAAATGTCCAAGTCAATTCATAACATCAATCTTATGTAACAAATCAATTGATCATGAAATACTTGAAATAGATTGCATAAGAAGAACTTGTCAAACATGCGGGGATTTGGCTAAATTTCCTTTAAGACTTGAAGATATTGACATGGCAAGGATGATAAAATGCAAGAGATACAAGTATATAAAGTCTGAAACAAAAGTCGAGAAAGAATCAACAAGGTTGGAATATGTAGAAGACGAGATACCTACTGCAACATTTATGGAGAATTTTCGTAAATTGATTCAACCATACATACGACATATTTTTTTTGCTAAATGGAAGGCAGAACAATTCGAAATACAAAAAGAATCTTTTCCAGTTGGAACGATTTTATCAGTTGTTGATTTTGCAGATAACTACTCCTTTGTATCTCAAAAACAACTTCAAGCAGAATACTACTATACAGAGTAGGTGACTATCATGATACATGTGTCTTATCGACATGCACAATTAGATTTGGATGGTGTTGAAAGTGCATATGAAGCACGAGTCCTAAAGAAAGAATATCACTTTTACATAAGTGATGATAAAGAGCATGACATACATTTTGTCGAGCATTGCTTTAAGACATTTTTTTGGATATTTGGAAAACAAAGGCATCAAAATTGAAAAGCATTTTGTTTGGTCGGATGGATGTGCAACACAATTTAAATCAACAAGGCCATTTTACGTACTATGTAGATATCATCGATACCAAAATATACCACATATTTGGAGTTTCTTTGAGAGTGGACATGGAAAGGGAGAGCATGATGGTGCAGGAGCTTGTATCAAATGTGCTTTAAGAAAGTATCAACTGGACTATCAGGGATATCGTATAAATAATTCTCATGATGTAGTTGAGTGGTGCAAGATGCATTTTATGGTGCCAAATCGTGATAACATGTCATCACGATCAGATCGAGTCATACCCTTTCGAGTATTTTGGGAGATAACAGGTACTAATTTTAAATTTATTGATCATTGTTTGTGTTAACTTATATATATATCTTTAATTTTTACATGTGACCTCTCTATTGTTGAGGTGTTGACAGAAGATCAATCCATGGATGCAAGAGAGTAGACAAAACAAGATCCCTACATTTAGTTATGAGTACAGATAGTAATGTGTGGTCATTGTACACTAGAGATTATTCATGCTTTTGTTATGATTGCATTTTTGAAAACTATGACGAATGTATCAACCAAAAATGTGGATATGTTAGTGAATGGAATTTGGTTCCACTAGATGTTACAAACACAAATGACGTTCAAGATGAAAGCTTTGACGACATTCCATTGATTTCTACAAATTATGACCATATTTCAGGTTTGATCAAAATAGGTACGTGTGTGTTTATATGTACATGTTTTTAAAAAGGACTCATAAGTTCTCAATTCATTTAAATAAAGTTTGTTTAATTTATATTTACAAGTTCCTAAAATTAAAAGTTCACTTTAAATGCAAGACATATTTTTGCAGTATAGCAGAGCCTGGAAATGTGGAAGGTGTTAGTTACTATTTATTACGTTGTTGTAAGGAGAGGATGAAGCTAACACAGAGTGAAACAAGCGATAGAATTATGTTTCCCACAGGTTATAGTATTGCATTTAAGTTTGTTTATGTGGTTAGTATTTATCACATCTATATATTTAACATTGAGGAACACATTGTGCAGGTTCAGTTGTTGTGCAAGGAACATATTTGAAGCAAACCAAAATACTTAAACAAGGGATTCATTTTATTGATTATCAACCTAACAATAAGGTTTATCAGTATAGTCATCTTGTAATTGCCACCGTCCTATCTCTTGTTCCTGTGACGGGACGTGGCATTTGTAAGTGGAGACTTGATACTGACGACCATGAGAGAATATTAAATGTTATTCGAGAGAGATGAACCTGAATATGTGGACTAAATCACGCATGAAATATGATTTGAACTAAATTTTTCACAGGCGAGACCAGAGGTTTTCTTAGCTCCATTCTTTCCTACTAGTGCCCATAGTGAATGGAGCTTGAATTAAATTAAAAATTAAGAATATATAGATCTCAAATTTATGTCTTACAAGTGGATATCTTATAATTATCATGTATGTACTTCAAATTTATGTCTTACATGTATGTATTGAATTTGCATGTGTTACATTAGGACGTGCATGTTTTAAATATAAAATCTACTTGAAGTACAACAACATTAAATTAAAAGTACGTGCACACAACTATTATCGAATGTACATTTAAATCTTGAACATGTGTACAATCAAACATCATTCATGTATGTAATTTATATTGAATTCAAACATGATTCATGTATGTTTAATCTATTGAAATCAAGTTTATCAGATTTAAATTAAACATGTACATGTGTATGTAATCTATAATTGAAAGTATTGAAAATTTACAAGTTCATCACACACATGCACATGTATCTAGAGTGAAAGTATATATATAATGTACATGCATGAAATATCAATCATGTGTGTAGATCAAGTACTGTAAATATGAAACATATGAATCAATCATGTGTCAAACATTCTATCAAAAACCCGTCTAGAAATGAAATATAACATCAAACACATCAATCAGTCATGTAGAGTCTAGAAATTAAATATAGTTCATCAAACACACACACACACACACACATATACATAATATGAAATATGTCTCTAATCAAATATGAATGTGCCTATGACTCATCATGTCGACTCCTCACTAAGCGGTCACACCCAGAGTGACTATCATGCTCTGAAGGATGTGTAGATCCCTACAAAGAAAGAGATATATAAATTAAAATATATAAACATTGTACAAGAAAATATGTTATAAAGTGTGTGGAACATAGATAATAAATTAAAAACTCACCTGTCCACTACTGATTTCATCATTGAGTGAGTCCCAACGACGTATACGATCAGTGCCCAAAGAAGGAGTAACAAAAGGCATATCTTGGTAGACAAAAAATAAATCAGTTGATTGAAATTTTGAAAATAAATTTAAGTTTAAAATTGTAACATTAAATACATGTATATAATCTGATTTATACCTATGTAGGTGGTGGAAATTGATAGTACTCGGATTCACTGGCCTCAATCCTATCAACCAAGGTATCAAGATTTTGTTGTGCCTGGTCCAAGCTCAAATTTGCATCTGCAACATGAGTAGACTGCACACGCCTCTCTAATGATGAATGCAATGGACTAACCAAATGAGATGGCATGGAAGTCATATCATCACGTGTCAAAAAATCTAGATAACTTGTAGTGGTCATGCTGAACTCAACATCATCAAGACCAACATCAGAGAACTGATGGCCTGCACTGACTGAAGGGTCTGTATGCTGTGCCTCTCCCTGTGTAGCAATAGAGTGGTCAGTAGGTGGATCCTCACGAGCACTGCCACTATGGCCACGGTCTAGGTGAGAAGGATGTGACTGAGTGTATATGACAGTACCCACACGAGATCTAACTTCTAATATGAAGATATCATGCTCTGCTACTATAAATGCATATGCATCCAATAGATCCTCAGCCAAGCTAGTCAGTGTCACCCGTGTCATCTCCCCTATAAGTCCCTCCAGGCTAGAAAGTGAAGGGATGCCTACTGCAGTGTACATGTCATCTATGGTCCTACTAGCGAATGCTCCACCTGATGATCTGGAGTGTCGTCGAGACATTAGGTATTGACCAACTTGATCACTAGATATGGATGTGGCAGCTGTTGCAATGTCCCCCACACTATCAATCGCAGCTCGAAGCTAGGTGCTGTGACTAACATCATCTGCAACATGGCCCAATGAAGGAGCTATAGTAGGTGCTCTCTGACCAACAATGGCCTTATGTACTGGTCTCTATCGATCAGCTCAATGATAAGCATCTCTATCAGCAAGCCTGCTACGTCCCTGTCTTAGATGTGCTGGAAAATTAGTGTAATTAATAGCATGACCTAAATGAACCTCAGCAAAAATCTGTTGTGCAAAGTATAGTGGAATTTGGTCGTTATTCGGATAATGACCATGGGCAGCTAAAAATCTAGGGTATATCAATGCTGATATAGCAGGATCTGTACACCTAGTAACTTGATATCCCTTCACATAATTTTTATCTGCATAAGAGGGGAAAACTTCCCCTTTCAGGGTCGCTTTAGGCACTAAAGCTTGTACCTCCTTAAGAGAAAGACCAGAGCCAACCTCTTGTCTCTTCTTCTCAAGTATGGACTCTATAATATCTGGGGCATATGGAGTGGTACCATGAATGTCATCCCTAATGCTAATCAAGCTATTAAGGATGGACTGACACGTGCTCTTATAGACAATAGAGCTAGATGGATTATTTATAGATTCTTGTAGCCGTTGAATCTCTCTATTAGTGCGTGAAAATAGTTCTGCAAGGGGAATCATTGCATCTGCCATGTGTGATGTGTAATAATGTCCGATAGAGAGAGAATATGTATGTACCTGAAAGATTGTATTGACTACATCAAATAAAGTCTACATATATACATACATACGTTTTCCTAATTTAAATAAAATAAAATTAAATACTATGCATGCATATAACTACATTATTTGAAAGTAAAATCAATTACATAAATTACATGTTTAAATGTAAATTACATTTTAATACTTGTCTAATGGAGTTTTAAAGGGTCATATAACCTATCATAGGTCCTAATAGGTCCAATTACCTATATGTTTATAGGTTAAATTATGTATAATTTTAGGTCTAATTGGGGTGTGATTAGGTCCCAATTGATCTAATTGGGTCTAATTAGGTGAAGCACTAATAAGTCTTAAGGGGGACATAACACTCATAGTGGGTGTAATTCGGTATTAAAGGGGTCATATAACAGGTATTATAGGTCCTAATAGGTCTAATTAGGTCATAACAACTAATTGGGTCTAATAAGGTACTAATAGGTCTAATTAGGTGCTTTCATATAGGTCTTAAGGGGTCATGTTACTCATAGTGGGTCTAATGGGGTCATATAACCTATCATAGGTCCTAATAGGTTTAATTAGGACATAATTGGTTTAATTGGACCTATTAAATTAGGTCCTAATAGGTCTAATTTGGTTGAATTAGGTCCTAATAGGTCTAATAGGGTCTATTTAGGTGCTAATTAGGTTGTAATACATCTAATTGGGTCTAATTAGGTGAACTAATAGGTCTAATTAGGTGAGCTAATAGGTCTACTTTGGTCTTAAGAGCTCATAAATTAAGCATGTATTAAGTCTAATTAGGTCTTAAAGGGTCATGTAGTACTCGAGTATATTAGGTGTTAATTAGTCTTTAAATTCGATCTAATTATGTTAAAAGGTTAGAAGGGGTGGACTATTACTCATATTGTATGTATAGATAATTAGGGCAAGCTATTATGACTAATTTGGTCTAAGGGGTCCTATTAAGTTCATAAATATGTCCCTAAGTAGGCATTATTACTATTCAATATTAATTTATATTACTTATATTAGGTATATGTATTACTCACATGTATTTAAAGGTAAATTAAATAGTATAAAATTAGTTATAATTTAAAGGTCTTGTTACATGGGTTAATTAGTCTAATTATGCCTAAGGGATCATATTGCTCATATTAGGTGTACTAGCAGGTCCTATTACTCATGATATTAGGTGTTAATTAGTCTTAATTAAAGGTCTAATTAGGTCTAATTAGGTCTTAAGGGGTCCTCAAACTCATATTAGGTATACTTGAGACTAGTTACACATGTCTTATTAGGTGTTAATTGGTCAAGTATTAGGTCTAATTATGTCTTTAAAGCCCATCTTATTAATGATATTAGGTCCTAATTTGGGTCTTATTAATCATATTAGGTCAGGTAATAGGTTAAAAATTAGGTCTTAATGGGTCACAATTTACTCAAGGGGTCTAATTTTAAGTATATTTAATTATGTCTTCTTAGTCAAGTATTAGGTCTAATTAGTCTTAATTAGTCTTATCTCTAGGTCTTATGTACATACACAATGTATACATAAAAATCTATCTATATACATGCATGTACATGCACACATACATACATACATACATACATACATACATACATACATACATACATACATACATATATATATATATATATATATATATATATATATAGACACACACACACACACACATGTGCATACACATGCACATGTACATATATATACATACATACACACACACACACACACACACACACACACACACACATGTGCATGTATATATACATACATATTTGCACATATATATATATATATATATGCACACACACACACACACACACACACACACACATGCACATATATATATATATAATAATAATGAAAAATCTATATATTTAATCAATACATGTACATGTACATATCACAAACTTTAAATAAAGAAAAATCTATATAATTATATATACACATGTGCATATATATACGCATATACATGTGTATATATATACATATATACATGTGTATATATGCATATATATATAGACAACATGTATGTACATGTATATATATGCATATATGTACATATATATATACATTTGTATATATATATGTGTATATACACATGTATATATATATATGTGTATATACACACACACACACACACACACACACACACACACACACACATATATATATATATATATATACATTTGTATATATATATGTGTGTATACACATGTGTGTGTGTGTGTGTGTGTATATATATATATATATATATATATATATATATATATATATATATATATATATATATATATATATATATATATACACACACACACACACACACATGTATACATGTGTATATATATGTATATATACACATGTATACATGTATATATACATATATATGCATATATACATGTGTATATATGCATATATACATGTGTGTATATGCATATATACAATGTATATATACATATATACACATGTATATATATGCATATATACAATGTATATATACATATATACACATGTATATATATGCATATATACAATGTATATATACATATATACACATGTATATATATGCATATACATGTGTATATATGCATATATACATGTGTATATATACATATATACTATTTATGCATCTATCAAAAATTGAAAATAATAAAAACAAACAATAAAAATACCTCAAAAACGTGTTTGATATTTCAGAAGCCGTCTCACTGTTCCACTATTTCACTGTCACTGAAAGTGATAGTGAAACAATGGAACTTTTAGCGGATATAAACTTCCGCCAAAACAAACCCTAAATACATGACTTTTGATCGAAAGTCATCACTAAAGGAATTTCGATCGAAAGTCCCTTAGTAACTTTCGATCGAAAGTTACTAAGGAAATTTTGATCAAAAGTTACTAACGATTGAAAGTCCTTTGTTTGAGGACTTTCGATCGTAAGTTTAGTACTTACGATCGAAAGTTGAAGCTAGTTTCTATCGAAAGTGGATAAATATTATTTTGCCAAAAATGCTTTTTTAGACGGATTCCTTCCTCCAAAAAATTGTAACCCAGTGTTGTGGGTTCACCCCTCTAGTAATCAAGTTCTTAATCAATTTCTTAAGGTCAAGGCCTGTTTCCTTAAAAATGTAGGAGGGTTTACTATCATGGATCTTTTGGAAACTAACTTAGATGTTATTAACGAAATTATGATAGGGGAACTGAGCATTCCAGTTGATTCCTTTGGCAAAAGAGAAAAAATATATGATATAGATAAACTCATAACTCTAAATTCCAATTTAGGTACATTTTCAGAGATTAGTAACCATGTTCAAAACATAGGAATAATAGAATACAAAGAGTCCTTGGAAAATATTCTAGGTTAGACATAAGAAATGAGTAGAGTAGTAAGGAATTAGAACTCATCAGCCAAGACATAATAAGAAACAATGAATGTGGTATCAATTGGCCTCCCTTAAATTTATCCCCCGAAACTTCAACCCTGTCACCCATTGATCAAGAAAAAATAAAAGATAAGATGAAAATGATCCTAGAAAATTACTCTACCTTCAATCAAGCTTTACCTATCCAGATTGAAATGACAACATTTGTAGAAAGAGAGAACAATATCCAAGATTTAGGGGAAGGGTTGGAGGACGACTATGATATTGTATTAGGTAGGAATGATATTGTCTCAAAATTGTCAGAAATTGTAGTCATTAATAATTTTTTAGGTTTAGCTATTAATCAACATTCTGAATATGAAATTAATAAAGATAGAGAAATTGTAGTTAAAATTCTAGATTCATTGGATAATGATCATTCAAAAAAGGTTGAAGGGAAATCCTTGGAAAGTCCAATGATACCGCCTAGTAGCTTAGGTTTAAGTCAAAACACTATTGGTAAATCTACACCTGATTGTGCCAACCTTCCAACATCAAGAGGAAGGAAATCCCTTTGTGAATTAAGGAATAAAGAAGGTCAGGCTTCAAGACAAATTAAAATTACATCACTTCTAAATGCAGGGAAGGACAAGTTCCTTCCCAATTAGCCATGAAAATAATTTCATGGAATGTTAGGGGCATGAATGCCCCTAACAAATAATGCCTTCTTAAAAGACATCTGTCAATCTTTAACTTAGAAATAGCTCTAAGTCAGGAAACAAAGTTAGATATAGAAGGTTACAACTATTTCAAAAAGAAATTAGGTTTATGGGAAATCTTTGGCAATCCATCAAATGGTGTTTCTGGTGGGATAACAATGATTTGGAATCCTAGACTATGTGATTTTACTCAGATATCTTCATCTAAAAATTGGATAAGTGGTAGATTAAAAAGTACCAAGAGTAAATTAAATATAATCCTAATAAATGTTGATGGTCCAAAATTCTTGCATGAAAGAAGGAATATGTGGAAGGAGATTCAAAATTTTATCTAGTTAAACCCTAATGAAAATTTCCTTTTAGGGGGAGACTATAATTCAATTTTAGAGGCCTTAGATAAGATAGGAGGCTCAAAAAATCTTACCCTAACAAACCTAGAATTCAAGGAATGGTTGGGGGTCATAAAAGCTTCTGAAATTAAGATGAAGGAAGCAGACTGTACTTGGTCTAATAGAAGATTGGATGTGAGGTTTATTACAAAAAAATTAGATAGGTTTTTCTTTATAGGTAATTTAGCATCCTTCGACTTTGATATGACCGCCTCCATTTTGGCTACATCTGGTTTAGATCATTATCCATTATCCCTTCAGTGTCTAGAACCTAATATACCAAAGAAAAACCCCTTTATGCTTGAAAAAATGTGGCTAATAGAAGAGAATTGTCTTAAATATATAGAGGAATGGTGGAAGAAAGCTAACTTTAAAGGATCAAAAATATATATCATTATGCAGAAATTTAAATTAATTAAAAGAAAGTTAATTGAATGGAATAAGGAGAGCTTTGGGAATATTTTTGAAAACAAATTGAAAATTTAAAATGATATTAAAACATTAAATGATGAAGTATTTGCTAAAGGTATGAATGAGAATTCCTATCTCAAAGAGAAGGAGCTTCTCAAAAGTTATGAGGATATTTTAGCAAAGGAAAAGTCTTGTTGGAAACAAAGATCAAGGGAAACGTGGTTAACAGAGGTAGATACAAATATGAAATTTTTTCATAATAGTTCCAAAATTAGGAGAAGCTTCAATAGAATAAAGTCTATTAAAAAAGTCAATGGGGAAATTTTGGATAACTTGGAAGATATCTCAAAAGAAGCAGTAAACTACTTCTTTAATATACTAAACAATGAAGATGGCTCCTATTTTAAAGCTCAAAATGAGTTATTAAGAAATATTCCCAATATCATTAACGAAAACCACAATAAAATACTTAATGCCAAATTTATGAATGAGGAAGCAGAGAGGGCCCTCAAATGCCTTCATCTAGATAAATCCTCGGGCCCTGATGGTTTTCTTACTTTTTTTTTCAAAAATGTTGGCCTTTCTTGGGATCAAAGATAATAGAGGCTTTAGAAGGTATGCATAATTCCGGCAAACTTCTGAAAGAAATTAACAATACCTTTGTCACATTAATCCCTAAAATGCCAAACCCAGTAAGCTTTGAAGACTTTAGGCCAATATCTCTTTGCAATACTATTTATAAATTGCGAACTAAAACTATAGCTAATAGAATGAAGGTTCTCCTTCCTGACCTAATATTTGAAGAGCAAATAGGTTTTGTCACAGGAAGATCTATTCTAAATAGAGTGATAATAGCTCAAGAGACTCTCCACATTGTTCAAATAAACAACAAATCGAGTATGCTAGTTAAGTTAAGTATAAGGAAGGCATATGATAAGGTGGATTGGCATTTCCTTTGTAAGTGCTTATAAGCTTTTGGATTTTCCAAACAATTGATTAATCTGATCTTTGAATGTGTAATGCCCAAAAATCTACTGGACAAAACATAGCAAAATTACCCTTTTAAAATCTAGATGCTTATTACAAATAGAATAGCAGATAAATGACTTTTAAATGTATGATGCTTTATTTCTTCTTTTATTCAGAAAATTCAGTCATCTTGTAATATCATGCATTGTTTACTCAACTTAGAAAATTTCATCATTTTAACAACATAGAGGTTGCAAGAAATAAAGTAATTAATAAATTAAAACCCTTTCATATTTTTAGAAAATTCATGTAACAACAACAATTTTTCTTTATAATTGCAGGAGATTTCAATTATAATGTAACTTGCTATTTTACTTTATAAATCATAATGAATAATTCATAAATAACCTAACATTGCTTTTACCCTTCAAGAAGACTAAATTTAATCTTGAAAACAGTTTTACTAGCTATACAATTTCTCTCTTCAACATAAATATAATCATACAAATCTTTCCAAAGAATTAATTACAACAATATTACAATGTAAACATTCCTCTTTAAATTGCATCATTTATTTTGAACAGCAACAAGCTCCTTTCTTGAACAACATTACTTCAAACTTGAACATTCTCTCACATTTTCATTCAACATAAATATGCAATCCAAATACTTTTCTCATGACCATGGAGGCTCACCTCCCAGCCTAGGCCATTTCATGGCCACCCTCGAGCTAGGGGAAACAAGAATGGATGGGTACAAACATGCAACACATACACATTTAACATTCAATCCAAAATTGGTACAAGAACATACACATTTTACTCCCTTACCCAAGCTTGGACATAGGATCATAATTAGATCCTTAAATGGGTGAAGGTGAAAACTTCTCATATGGAGATGTCTTACTTATACAAATCAAGTAATACAATTCATTCTTACATACCTTCACAAGGCTCTTTCCCAACATACCAGCTCATTTCAAGAGCATCAAACACATCCGTTATGACCCCCAAACTAAAACATAAGTAAGCCTCAAAGATGCCCATACATCAAGCTCTCAAACACATGAAATTCCCAACTAAGCCCTTCACCCCAAGACATTCTCAAATCTTTTTAAGGATGATAATTATCTTTTACAACCATTTCACAATTCATAAACAAAAAAAAAAGATACAAGGACAAAATACATTTGAGCATAATGAAAAATAAAACATCACAACTCACACAAAATATCCATCTTCACAATACAATAACATGAACAAAATAAGATAGAACTACCAACCTTCTTCCTAAGCAATGGCAATGGAGGTTTTGTAGAAGAGCTATCCCTTTTGCTTCCTAGATTGATTCCTTCTCAAACCACTAGAATTTTTCAAGTCCCTTATAATTCTCTCAAATCCCTCCTCTCCAATCCCAACTAGCATAGTCAAGAAGTCTCTAGCTTCCTATTCTCTTTTCCTAAAAACTCTAAAACATTACTCTCTCCTACCCTCATCCCAAGGTAAGTTAGGTTTCAAGATCCTTGCTAACTTTCCACTTGCCCCTTGTTATGGAAATGAAATGCAATTCAAAACATAGGAAGGTGAGTTATCTTAGAAAGCATTTCCAAATAAGTCATTACCAAAGATGACCCACATAGAGAGACAATATGTAAGCCTAGGGAAGTGAAAATGGTGAAAGTTAGTCCCCTAATCCATGCCCATGCCTTGGGGCACTTAAAACCGACTCTAACTACACCATAGGGCTCCATATAACCCTTCAAAAATCCTAGTAAAGTTTACATCCGAAAATGGAACCATGATGACATAAACTTTGGTTTCTTAAACCACTAACCAAGCCTAGGGATACACAAGATAGCTGAAAGATGAGGTAGGGTCCACATTCCACTTACGCATGTCATCTCATCAAAATAGTGTCAAGTGACACCTCACAAAAGTACACATCACATTACACACTTGACATGCCTAATAGATATTTAACATTTACTCCACTAACTAAAAGCTTAAATTACACTTTATTCTTTATTAATCTCAATTTTATCAATCTGCAAGACTATTGTAATGTCTCCAAATACTAGGGTCAGAGAACTATTAGGGGTAGAAGGACGTTAATAAATATTTGATTTAAAGGTGGCTGACATTAGGCGACATAAATCCCCTAACTAGGTTTGGCGTGAAAGATTCATTAGGTCCAAACTTAATCTTAATAAAAAATTTAGTAAAGAGGAAAATGCAGTAAGCATAAAGGTGCCATTAATGATCTTAATATTATTTTCTCCAAAATTTTCAACTTATAAAAGAGGGTACTAAAGTCATTAACTATTAAATAACAAACTCTGAGTAAAAGCTTCACAATTAAAAATAAATCCAATCATGCGACATAACAAAAATCCTTAATTCACATTAAATATAGAATTCTTAAATGGCTTAATAGGAATAATATTATTGAATTCAATGGTTTGTTTTAATTTCATTTAAGATTAAAAAATGCTTAATCTGACTAAGGGATTAGAACATTAAAATAATACAATAATTAGTCAACGGATTAATATTATTGTTAGGAAAAAATAATTCACTTAAGACCTCTCAGGAATTAATAAATTATTTATTCCCTAATATTCCATATATTTATTAAAGGAAATAATGTGGATCATTAGATAAAATAATTCAACTAATTTTCTAAAATAAAACATTAATAAACATTTAATTAATTTTAAAAGTGTAAGAATATAAAATTGAGATCTCAAATCTCAATATTAATTTATATAAAAGAAAAAGTCATAATTAACTAGTCAATATTTAAGGAAATACAAATAACCACAATAACTATAAAAATCCTAAAATATTTCAAAAATCAATAAATAAATCTTGGGATTTCAATCCACTTAAAATAGATAATAAGTTTAAAAATTCACTTTTCAAGGCAAGAGGGAAAAAGACAAGAAAATCATGGATAAATCTCAATTAAATAAATAAAAGAATTCAATAACACAAAAAGTCTAAAACTCAAATTTTAAAATAATATTTAATTAATATAAATAATTCTTAAACAATTTTCTCAACATTAGCAACTTAAATTAATACTACTTTTACCTTTATTAAATATTAAATATATTTAGTCCACATAAACTTCTTAAATTAAATTTTTTTAAATAGTTTGATAATAAAATTTAAATTTGAACTAGCACTAATTCAAGATATTAAATCAAACTAAAATAATTTCCTACTATACCCATTTCCACGATACATCCATTTAATATATATCTTTTGAAAAGAAAATTTTGAAGTATAATATCCATTACCTAATGACTATTAATTTATACCTCAATAATAAAATATGAATGCACAAATAATCATATAGGAACAATAGTTTATAATATTAATCAGAAAACAAAAAGGAAAAATGTATTGGCTTCCCCAAACCCTAATCTGAAATTAGGGTTGGAGCCACTTTAAAACACCCAAGTAAACCCTAAAATCTCATTTTTTTCATTTCTATTTTCTCTTTCTTTCCTTTCTACATGCAGGTACAACAAATGGAAGTGGAAAAAAAGAAGGAAGAGATCTCACAAATGCACATATGTGTGTATTCTGGTGTGGCATACACACACATATTCATTTGTGTGATCATAAGGGAAAACACACAGAGATCTGAAATTTATTTATTTATTTATTTATTTGCAATGCAGAACTAGGGTTTCGTTCAGTTTTCAACTAGGATTTGTATGAGTAAGATTTTTTGTAAGAGTAGATCCATTGTTTTAAAATCTAAATTTCATTGTACTGTTCTACTGTAGCATATTGTTATTCTTATTTCTTTTATATTCTTTTACAAAAGAACACTCTCTTTGCCATGAGAGTTGATCATTTGGGTTAGCCAGTTACCTATTTACGACATACATTAGAAGTTTGAAATCTTCCCGAATGAATAATATATTATTCTTTTTTGTTTTCTGGAAAATACAACATGCTAAATGTGTATCTGTTTGATTCTTTTTGCATTAACATTTGGATCTGCTCGCGTTAATGAAGACACCCCTTTTTTTTTTCTAATAAATCTATTTGCAGGGTTTTAAAAAAAAGCGTTTTAATTATATATGTTCTTTGATTTTTTTTTATTATAAAAAAAATACTAAAAAAAAATTTATCGGCACACTGTCGGCCGTGCGCACGAATCTGGTAGTTGTCGACAGTGGGGAGCCGAGCTCTTGGCACTGCAGGAGGCGGGACATCCCTCTGCCTACCGCCCCCAAGGGGATGACAGTAGGGGTTCCTCCCCGTACCTTGCAGGAGGGTGGTGACGACGACAGAGCCTTATCATGGGAGAAGGGCCTCGGCCCAACCCCCATGCGAAAATTTCTTCTTTTTTTTAAAATGAAATTTTATTTTATATTATGTTGTTAATTTTTTTTAATTAATGCTTAATTTATATTTTATACTATGTTTTAATTTTGTTTTAAATTTCTTTTATTTATTTATTTTAAAATAAAATAAAACAATATGTAATATATCATATATAGAATACAATTATAATTTTGCTTTATAATTGCAGGAAATTTCAATAATAATGTAACTTGCTATTTTACTTTATAAATTATAATGAATAATTCAGAAATAACCTAACACTATTTTTACCCTTCAAGAAGACTAAATTTAATCTTGAAAACAGTTTTACTAGCTATACAATTTCTCTCTTCAACATAAATATAATCATACAAATCTTTCCAAAGAATTAATTACAACAATATTACAATGTAAACATTCCTCTTTAAATTGCATCATTTATTTTGAACAGCAACAAGCTCCTTTCTTGGACAACATTACTTCAAATTTGAACATTCTCTCACATCTTCATTCAACATAAACTTGCAATCCAAATACTTTTCTCATGACCATGGAAGCTCACCTCCCAGCCTAGGCCATTTCATGGCCACCCCTGAGCTAGGGGAAACAAGAATGGATGGGTACAAACATGCAACACACACACATTTAACATTCAATCCAAAATTGGTACAAGAACATACACATTTTACTCTCTTACCCAAGCTTGCACATAGGATCGTAATTAGATCTTTAAATGGGTGAAGGTGGAAACTTATCATATGGAGATGCCTTACTTATACAAATCAAGTAATGCAATTCATTTTTACATGTCTTCACAAGGCTCTTTTCTAACATACCAGCTCATCTCAAAATAAGAAAACATCCCTTATGGCCCCAAACTAAAACATAAGTAGGCCTCAAAGATTCTCATACATCCAAGCTCTCAAACACATGGAATTCCCAACTAAGTCTTTCACCTCAAGACATTCTCAAATCCTCCTGAGGATGAGAATTATCTTGTACACCCATTTCACAATTCATAAACACAAAAAAAAAATACAAGGAAAAAATACATTTGAGCATAATGAAAAATAAAACATCACAACTCACACAAAAGATCCATCTTCACAATACAATAACTTGAACAAAACAAGGTAGAACCACCAACCTTCTTCGTAAGCAATGGCAATGGAGGTTTTGTAGAAGAGCTATCCCGTTTGCTTCCTAGCTTGATTCCTTCTCAAACCACTAGAATTTTTCAAGTCCCTTAGAATTCTCATAAATCCCTCCTCTCCAATCTCAACTAGCATAGTCCAGAAGTCTCTAGCTTCCTAATCTCTTTTCCTATAGACACTAAAGCATTACTGTCTCCTACCCTCATCCCAAGGTAAGTTAGGTTTCTAGATCCTTTCTAACTTGCCACTTGCCCCTTGCTATGGAAATGGAATGCAATTTAAAACATAGGAAGGTGAGTTATCCTAGAAAGAATTTCCAAATAAGTCATTATCAAAGATGACCCACTTAGAGAGGCAATATGGAAGTCTAGGGAAGTGAAAATGGTGAAAGTTGGCCCCCTAACCCATGCCCATACCTTGGGGCACTTAAAACCAACTCTAACTACACCATAGGGCTCCATATAACCCTTCAAAAATCTTAGTAAAGTTTACATTCGAAAATGAAACCATGATCACATAAACCTTGGTTTCCTAAACTACTAACCATGCCTAGGGATACACAAGATAGCCTAAAGATGAGGTAGGGTCCACATTCCACTTAGGCATGCCATCTCATCATAATAGGGTGAAGTGAAACCTCACAAAAGTACACATCATATTACACACTTGGCATGCCTAGTGGATATTTAACATTACATTTACATAATTAAATTTACATCAAATTATGCTTTTACAAACATTTACAACAACATTCATACATGCATCAAAATTACGAATAAAATCACATAACAATGAGTTTGTTCTTTTCTTAGAGCCAACTTTGGCTTAAATTGATTTTCACATAGATCCATCTTTGTTTCCCTGCATTTACAACTATGGTCATAATCCTGCACACTCGATTCAGATGTCAGTATCTCATAAAATCAATGCATATATAATCATATCGAAAGTGAAACAGGATCAATACTAACATCTAAATTCAATTTGAAAAGATGGCTCCTGTTCCCATTTCTGCCTCTGCATGATTTGAAATCATCGCTCCTTCTGGTGCTTTCGCGGCTGGGTTGGGGCCTTCCATTTTTGGTTCGGTTACTGCTACTCGACCTGCGACTGTTCACATGCAATCTGGTGAACGGGCATCTTCTCCCACTTAGGAGTTTGCTCGCGCATCTGATCTTGTGGCTGGGTCATTGGTTGTTGCTGGTGACTCAGCCCTTTCTTCCAGTATTGCCCCTGTCCCTCTGCCACCTAGAGTTTCACCTAGGATCTCACGTTGTGGTGCCTTGGCTGCTCTAAACTTTGCAATTTCTTAAGCCGATATTGCTGCATTCGAGGTGGGCATCTAGGGTTTTGGTCCTGCTTCTTCTAGGCGTAGGGGACCCCTTCCCTCTTCCATTGTGCCTCCCGTACTTATGAGTAAACCCATTAGAGTCCTTGAATCAGATATTGTTGATGAGATTTTGAAAAATAAGGAAGACTTCTCTTCCAATGCTGCCATTTTTCATTTCAGGGGTTTTTGGCCATCTATTTCTGACTTGCATGTTTGGATTTCCAAGCATTGGAAACCAATCTTAACTGATGTTGTTCAGATATAACTTGTGGTAGGGGGTTTCTTTATTGTTAAGTTTGATAAAGCTGAAGATAGGAATACTATTCTGTGTAATAATTGTTTCATGTGGGAGGAACGTTTCCCCTTGATGGCCAAACCCTGGTATGTGGGGTTTGATCCTCTTACTGAATCCTTCAATAAAATTCTCTTATGGGTTAGACTTCTGAATCTTCCTCTTTATCTCTAGTTAGATTATGTTATTGAAGCTATGGGTGAGGCTATTGGAGATTTCCAAATGGTAGATCTCAACTCCTCTGACATCTTCAAAAAAACTTATGCTCGTATTCTTGTGGAGGTTGACGTCTCCAAGGGTCTTCCTGAGAAGATCACTTTGGCTTCTTCTTCGAGTTATTGGACACAAAACCTTGATTATGAGGGTATTCCATTCCGTTGCTGAAAATGCCACATGACTAGTCATCTCGTTGTGTGGTGTGGTTCATACAAGGTTAAAATAAAGAAAACACCTACTTGGTGGTCGGGGGTTGCTGCCCATCATTATACGGTCCGTAAAGCCCCTATTATTGGGGGTTCGAATGTTGTCTCTCCTCCTAATAATGCTTTTGATGATGATTCTGTGGAAGTCCCAGATGTATCTATTGTTGTTTTCACTGCTTCTGATTCGGCCTTGGATCATGCTGTTGTTGTCCTTGTCCAGAATGTTGCTAGTTGTTTTACACTGTCTTCTGGTGCTACTGGCCAGGATGCTGTCTCTAGCACAGTTCGTGGTGTTGTCTTTAATGCTGCCACTTTCTTGGATGTTGATGTGGTGCGTTCTTTGTCCCATGTTTCTCCAGTGAGGGTTTGAGGGAATGGTCGAGGTGCTATCCCTGCCCCTTTTGGGGTTTCTGATGTTACTTGCCCTTTTGTGGGCTTATCCACATCTTCTGGAGTACAAAAGGCTATCGGTAAGATGGAGGATAGATGGAACATTGTGAAGGGAAAGAAATCTAAATCATCCACTCCCTCTTTTCATATGAACTTATGTTCAAATATGAATGGGCTAAAATGTAAATCTTGATTGCCCTTTGTAGTACTCGGTTTGGGTTTTTGTCCATTTGGTAGGAACTTTGGTTTGTTCCTTTGGTTTGTTTGGTGGAGCACCATAGATGTTTAGATCTTTTACTACTATATCTTTTCATGCTCTTGTACAAGATTTTGGGTCATTTCAAAACCTACTTTGACGTAATCAAAACATCTAAATTCAATACATAAAGAAACTGTATTTCATGACTTATCATAAATATAATCCATAATGTACCCTAATTCTATAAGCATCAAAATGTAAGTTCAATTTTCACTTACACAAATAACCCTAAATCAATTGCAGAATCATTACTTTAGGAATTTCACATCACCACTAACACATTTTACTAATCCATATGATAACGTAACAAAATGCAAAATTCATAGTTCATTAGTCTTTCCATAACATAAAGCAAATATGAATCTAACATAAGCATGTAGAGGTACGTCTAACATCATCACATAGTGTCTAATGCTATGAAGTCATAATCAAAATAGATCTAATATCACAAAACAATGTATCATCTAGCTAGCCATGTGTCAAATCATCAGTCGAGCTAAGATGAGTCAGGGTAGGACCTCACAGCCTCCCCCCCTAGGCATGAACTTCCTCTTGGAGTTCATTGAAATAGATGGGGATATTGAGCTCTCCAAGCATGGCATAATATATACTAATAGAGTTTGAAGATGAGAAAAGGTCTATACTCCTTTATTAAAATTTAATTAAAATGAACTCTAATGTTTATATTAATAATTCATTAATTTTCCAAGAGTACTAAAGATTTCAACATAATACTAGGTTAATTTGTAACGCTATATTTATGTTGGTCAGTATACTGGCCACATATATTGGCCCTATTTATCAAGTTTTATATTAATGAACTAGTTTTTAACTAAAAGCTTAAATTACACTTTATTCCATATTAATCTCAATTCGATCAATCTGCAAGACTATTGTAATGCCTCGAAATATTATGGTCAGAGAGCTATTAGGGGTAGAAGGACGTTAATAAATGTTTGATTTAAAGGCGGCCGACATTAGGTGACATAAATCCCCTAACTAGAGGTTTGGCGTGAAAGATTCATTAGGTCCAAACTTAATCTTAATAAAAAATTTAGTAAAGAGGAAAATGCAATAAGCATAAAGGTGTCATTAATGATCTTAATATTATTTTTCCTAAAATTTTTAACTTATAAAAGAGGGCACTAAGGTCATTAACTATTAAATAACAAACTCTAAGTAAAAGATTCACAATTAAAAAAAAATCCAATCATTTGACATAACAAAAATCCTTAATTCACATTAAATATAGAATTCTTAAATGGATTAATAGGAATAATATTATTGAATTCAATGGTTCGTTTTAATTTCATTTAAGATTCAAAAATCCTTATAGTTAATCCGACCAAGGGATTAGAACATTAAAATAATACAATAATTACTCAAGAGATTAATATTATTGTTAGGAAAAAATCATTCACTTAAGACCTCCCAAGAATTAATAAATTATTTATTCCCTAATATTCCATATATTTATTAAAGGAAATAATGTGGATCATTAGATAAAATAATTCAACTAATTTTCTAAAATAAAATATTAATAAACATTTAATTAATTTTAAAAGTGTAAGAATATAAAATTGAGATCTCAAATCTCAATATAAATTTAAATAAAAGAAAAAGTCATAATTAACTAGTCAATATTTAAGGAAATACAAATAACCACGATAACTATAAAAATCCTAAAATATCTCAAAAAACAATAAATAAATCTTGGGATTTCAATCCACTTAAAATAGATAATAAGTTTAAAAATTCACTTTTCAAGGCAAGAAGGAAAAAGACAAGAAAATCATGGATAAATCTCAATTAAATAAATAAAAGAATTCAATAACACAAAAAGTCTAAAACTCAAATTTCAAAATAGTATTTAAGTAATATAAAGAATTGTTAAAGAATTTTCTCAACTTTAGCAACTTAAATTAATACTACTTTTACCTTTATTAAATATTAAATATATTTAGTCCACATAAACTTCTTAAATTAAAATTTTTAAAATAGTTCAATAATAAAATTTAAATTTGAACTAGCACTAATTCAAGATATTAAATCAAACTAAAATAATTTCCTACTATACCCATTTACATGATACATCCATTTAATATATATCTTTTGAAAATAAAATTCTCAAGTATAATATCCATTACCTAATGACTATTAATTTATAACTCAATAATAAAATATGAATGCACAAATAATCATATAGCAACAATAGTTTAGAATATTAATCAGAAAATAAAAAAGAAAAACATATTGGCTTCCCCAAATCCTAATCCAAAATTAGGGTTGGGGCCACTTTAAAACACCCAAGTAAACCCTAAAATCTCATTTTTTCATTTTTATTTTCTCTCTTTCCTTGCTACATGCAGGTACAACAAATGGAAGTGGAAAAAAGAAGAAGGAAGATGTCTCACAAATGCATGTGTGTATACGCACCAAAGGTGTGCATACACACACATATTCATTTGTGTGATCATAAGGGCAAACACACACAGATTTGAAATTTATTTATTTATTTATTTTTTTGCAATGCGAAACTAGGGTTTCGTTCAATTTTCAACTAGGATTTGTATGAGTAAGATTTTTTGTAAGAGTAGATCCATTGTTTTAAAATCTAAATTTCATTGTACTATTCTACTGTAACATAATGTTATTCTTATTTCTTTTATATTCTTTTACAAAAGAACACTCTCTCTGCCATGAGAGTTGTTCATTTGGGGTAGCCAGTTACCCATTTACGACATACATTAGAAGTTTGAAATCTTCCCGAATGAATAATATATTATTCTTTTTTTGTTTTCTGGAAAATACAACATGCTAAATGTGTATTTGTTTGATTCTTACTGCATTAACATTTGGATCTTTTCGCGTTAATGAAGACACCCCCTTTTTTTGTTATGATAAATCTATTTGCAGGGTTTTTAAAAAAAATGTTTTAATTATATATGTTCTTTCATTTTTTTTTAATTATAAAAAAAATACTAAAATTTTTTTTATCGGCACACTGCCAGTCGCGCATGTGTGCGAATCCGACAGTTGCCGGCAGTGGGGAGTCGAGCTCTCACCACTGCAAGAGGCGGGGCACCCCTCTGCCTATTGCCCCCAAGGGGACGACAACAGGGGTTCCTCCCCGTACCCTACAGGAGGGCGGCGGCAAGGGCAGAGCCCTACCACGGGGGAAGGGCCTCGGCTCGACCCCCATGCAAAAAGTTCTTTTTTAAAAAAAAAATTTTTTATTTGATATTATGTTGTTAATTTTATTTTAATTAATGCTTAATTTATATTTTATACTATGTTTTAATTTTTTTTTTTAAATATTAAATAAAACAGTATGTAATATATTATATATAGAATACAATATGTATATATTTTAATATATCACATATAAACATATATATTAATGTATATGATACTGTCAATTAATCTTAAATAGGATTTTATTCATCTTCCTAATGAGAAATATTTTTATATGTATTTATTAATATATATATATATATATATATATATATATATATATAATATATATATATATATATATATATATATATATATATATATATATATATATATATATATATATATATATGATTTCTATATAATTTTGTTTTACAGAAAATATAACCCAACAATCCTCTACATTTTGTAATGAAAATATTGGGTCAGGTCCAAATTTTTAGAATATTAAAGTTAGCTGGATGAGTGTCTTCAAAGACATTATATAATTGTATGTACTTACTAAAATCAGAACAAATTTATGTACTATATGGTCTTCTGTTATTTTCTTTTCTGAGACTATATAGATACTAATGAAATCAAGTTGAAAAATGTACAGATTTTATAAAGTATCTGTTTATGGAGCCTAGATTTCCTGTTCAATTAATTTATCTTTAGATATTTAGTTACATTTGTTCTGTTGCAGGTACATGCTTCACTCAAGTTTTAAAAATTGAAAGATTAATAAAATTTACAGTTTGTTTTTCTTGAAAAGAATATACTATTTACTAAATAGTCTACTTCCATTAGCAACATTATTTAAATTTAAAAGGAAAGTATAGAAATTTTACTGAATTGCATTTTTAACATAGAAATCTGCAGGAGAATTTAATCCTTTAGCAATATCATGTACATTACTTGATATATTGCTTTCTTTATTTCAATAACATAGACATTGCAAGAAGCAAGAATTTAAGACAGTAATAATTTAGGAACATTTTCATATTTCACATAATCATGTAGCAACAATATTTCCCTTTAATGTCAATTACAGACAAGGTCTTAGAGCTGAAACATAGCTCTGATACTAGAATGTAATGCCCAAAAATCTACTAGGTAAAACACAACAAAATTACCCTTTTAAAATCCAGATGCTTATTACAAAATAGAATAGCAGATAAATGACTTTTAAATGTATGATGTTTTATTTCTTCTTTTATTTAGAAAATTTAATCATCTTGTAATATCATGCATTGTTTACTTAACTTAGAAAATTTCATCATTTCAACAACATAGAGGTTGCAGGAAATAAATCAATTAATAAATTAAAACCCTTTCATATTTTCACAAAATTCATGTAACAACAATAATTTTGCTTTATAATTGCAGGAAATTTCAATTATAATGTAACTTGCTATTTTACTTTATAAATTATAATGAATAATTCATAAATAACCTAACACTATTTTTACCCTTCAAGAAGACTAAATTTAATCTTGAAAACAATTTTACTAGCTATACAATTTCTCTCTTCAACATAAATATAATCATACAAATCTTTCCAAAGAATTAATGACAACAATATTACAATGTAAACATTCCTCTTTAAATTGCATCATTTATTTTGAACAGCAACAAGCTCCTTTCTTGAACAACATTACTTCAAACTTGAACATTCTCTCACATCTTCATTCAACATAAACCTACAATCCAAATACTTTTCTCATGACCATGGAGGTTCACCTCCTAGCCTAGGCCATTTCATGGCCACCTCCGAGCTAGGGGAAACAAGAATGGATGGGTACAAACATGCAACACATACACATTTAACATTCAATCTAAAATTGGTACAAGAACATACACATTTTACTCCCTTACCCAAGCTTGGACATAGGATCATAATTATATCCTTAAATGGGTGAAGGTGGAAACTTCTCATGTGGAGATGCCTTACTTATACAAATCAAGTAACACAATTCATTCTTACATGCCTTCACAAGGCTCTTTCCCAACATACCAGCCCATCTCAAGAGCATCAAACACATCCCTTATGGCCCCCAAACTAAAACATAAGTAAGCCTCAAGGATGCCCATACATCCAAGCTCTCAAACACATGAAATTTCCAAATAAGCCCTTCACCCCAAGACATTCTCAAATCCTCCCAGGGATGAGAATTATCTTGTACACCCATTTCACAATTCATAAACACAAAAAAAAGATACAGGGACAAAATACATTTGAGCATAATGAAAAAAAACAAAAACATCACAACTCACACAAGAGATTCATCTTCACAATATAATAACATGAACAAAACAAGGTAGAACCACCAACCTTTTTCCTAAGGAATGGCAATGAAGGTTTTGTAGAAGAGCTATCCCTTTTGTTTCCTAGCTTGATTCCTTCTCAAACCACTAGAATTTCTCAAGTCCCTTAGAATTCTCTCAAATCCTTCGTCTCGAATCCCAAATAGCATATTCTCGAAGTCTCTAGCTTCCTAGTCTCTTTTCTTAAAGACTCTAAAGCATTACTCTCTCCTACCCTCATCCCAAGGTAAGTTAGGTTTCAAGATCCTTGCTAACTTGCCACTTGTCTCTTGCTATGAAAATGAAATGCAATTCAAAACATGAGAAGGTGAGTTATCCTAGAAAACATTTCCAAATAAGTCATTACCAAAGATGGCCCACTTAGAGAGGCAATATGGAAGCCTAAGGAAGTGAAAATGGTGAAATTTGGCCCCCTAACCCATGCCCATGCCTTCGGGCACTTAAAACTAACTCTAAATACACCATATGGCTCCATATAACCCTTCAAAAAATTTAGTAAAGTTTACATCCAAAAATGGAACCATGATGACATAAACCTTGGTTTCTTGAACCACTAACCAAGCCTAGGGTTACACAAGATATTCTAAAGATGAGGTAGGGTCCAAATTCCACTTAGGCATGCCATCTCATCATAATAGTGTCAAGTGACACCTCACAAAAGTACACATCACATTACACACTTGGTATGCCTAGTGGATATTTAACATTTACATTTACATAATTAAATTTACATAAAATTATATTTTTACAAACATTTACAACAACATTCAAACATGCATTACAATTATGAATAAAATCATGTAACAACGAGGTCATTCTCTTCTTAGAGCCGACCTTGGCTTAAACTGATTTTCACATAGATTTATCCTTGTTTCCCCGCATTTACAACCATGGTCATAATCCTGCACACTCGATTCAGATGTCAGTATCTTATAAAATCAATGTATATATAATTATATCGAAAGTGAAACACGATCAATACTAACATCTAAATTTTATAAGTAAAGAAATTGCATTTCATGACTCATCATAAACATAATCCATAATGTACCCTAATTCTATAAGCATCGAAATGTAAGTTCAATTTTCACTTAAACAAGTAACCAATCAATTGCAGAATCATTACTTTAGGAATTTCACATCACCACTAACACATTTTACTAATCCATATGATAACGTAACAAAATGCAGAATTCATAGTTCATTAGCCTTTCCATAACATAAAGAAAATATGAATGTGACATAAGCATGTAGAGGTACGTCTAACATCATCACATAGTGTCTAATGCTATGAAGTCATAATCAAAATAGGTCTAATATCACAAAAAAGTGTATCATCTAGCTAGCCATGTGTCAAATCATTAGTCAAGCTAAGATGAGTCAAGGTAGGACCTCACAGAATGCATTGCAGGCCCGAAAATGTCTATCATGATAAATGGTTTCTCGACGGGTTTCTTTGATATATCCCATGGATTAAGACAAGGCGATCCCCTTTCCCCGTTCCTCTTTATTATTATGGTAGAAGCTTTGGGAAGATCTATGATTGAAGCATGAAGAACTGGAGCTTTAAATGGTATAAAAATCACATCAGATTTAGATCCTTGTCCTCACCAATAATTCGTGAAAGATAATCTTCTCTTTGGAGAAGATAGCATCAAAGAGGTTGTGTCCTTTGTAGATATTTTGTAGAATTATTTGAAATCCTCAGGACAACAAATTAATAAGGATAAGTCTGAATTTTTTTAATACAAGTAGAGAGTTAGAATTGGTTATTTGTAGAAAGCCAAGCTTTAAACTAGGATCCCTACCTTGTAAATACTTAGGGTTGCCCCTAGATAAAGGTAGTACAACTACCAACTTATGGAGTAATGTGCTTAGTAAAATAGATAGGAAAATAGAGTCATGGAAGGGTAGATGGCTTACTTTAGCAGGGAAAACTATATTAGTTAAATCAGTATTGTCAACCATTCTGATTTATCAGATGATGTGCCTTAACTTACTTGAAGGCATAAAAAGTGAGATATCCAAAAAGCTTAGGATTTGTTTTTGGAAAGGTTCAAAAGATAAGTCTCGTATGGCACTAATTGCCTGGAAAACAATTTGCAAAAAGACAACGGAAGGAGGGCTAGATTTCAAGGATTTAAAACAACAAAATATAGCTTTAGGAGCAAAATTAGTTTGGAAAATGATCCAGAATCCTGAATTGAAATGGGTAAAAATTATGAGATTCAATTACTTAGATGGGAGGGATGAATTGATTATATGCAAACATAGCACTCCATCAAGAGGTTCTAGAATATGGAACTTTATCAACAATTGTAGAAAGCTCATTTTGGATGGCAT
Source organism: Chamaecyparis obtusa (assembly GCA_027943335.1). Taxonomy (NCBI): domain Eukaryota; kingdom Viridiplantae; phylum Streptophyta; class Pinopsida; order Cupressales; family Cupressaceae; genus Chamaecyparis; species Chamaecyparis obtusa. The sequence continues at coordinate 29,303 of BSBK01004624.1, read as the reverse complement.
CACTTGGGATATTAGAGATGGTAGTAGGGCATTATTATGGGAGGACTCTTGGGGAGCCTTTCCATGACTTGAGACTGAGTTTAGAGGTTTAGAAATTATTAAACAGATTACCGATGCTAGAGGGAGCTTTGTCAAAGATTACTTAGAGTATCTAGAGGAGGACCCTACCCTAGGATGGAAATGGAAATCCTTCAAGAACTTAGGACTATCCCAAGAAGTAACGTCTAGAATAACGAATATCTTGAATAATAGGATTATCATCCCAAGAAAAGGAAATGATTCTATTATTTGGGCTAAAGCTTCCAATGGTAAATATAATGCAAAAGATGGTTTCTTCACACTCAATACATGCCCTTCAACTCCCTTGGATATACCAATTGATTTGTGTTGGGATAAGGATTGTATGCCTAAAGTAGGTATGTTCTCTTGGGTAGCATTACAAAAAGGGATATTAATGACAAAATGGATTAGGAAAATAGGAATATGCTAGGAAGAACATATGTTAATTTTTCTAGAGAAGATGACTATATTAGAAACAAATGGTTTGGCCTGAAAATTCCAGCCTTTTATGGTAATCTAAAACAATTGGATGAAGACAAAAGAGCTAATTGTGTATGGAAACCCCCAGGCAAGGGTTGGTATAAGCTCAATTTTGATGTAGCTTCTCAAGTAAATCCAAGAAAGGTTGGAGCCGGATGTTGCATTCATCAGGAGGATGGATTTATGCTAGCTAGTAAATCCATTTCACTAGGGATAGAGTCAAATAACTTCACGGAGATGAAGGCCCTAATAGAAGGTCTTCTCTCTTATGTAAAAGATTGAACATAGACAAGCTAGAGATAAATGAGGATTCCTCTTTAGTTATCAATGTTGTGAGGAAAGGACGGACACTTAATTGGTAGTTAAATGGGATGGTAGGTAGAGTAATGTAGATTGTATCAACATTCAAACACTTCACCATCAATCACATATATAGGGAAGGAAATAAAGTTGCAGACTCCTTAGCCAATTCGGGAGCAAATGGTTTAACTCAGGAAATTGTAAAGCCAAGTATCTTTGATAAATATAGTTAGCAAGTGTAAGAACAAAAATAGTAAGGTAATATGTTTTAGACTTCCTTCATAACTTCGTAGTCTAATAACCCTATATTATTGTTAAATAACGGATATTTAAAGCCTTTCAAATAGGTAGGATCATAAACAAGGCTTTGTTGTAGTAGGGTCTGTAGCCCTTGATCCCTTAAGTAGAGCTTGGCAATTAGTGAATTTATCATAGTTTGCCTTATTCTCTAGATCTCTCTTAGCTCGAGGATATATCCCCAGTTCATACGATAATAATCCCTAAAAATCAAAGTCCATTTCTATGATATTTTCTCAAGATATCCACGAATTTATTTACATAGTTTAGCTCTTAAAATTCCTATTCCTTTTCCATTAGTCTCTCAATGGATGATGTTTAGCATCAAAATTTTAGTTTAATTTAAGATATTGAAAGAATTATTAGAATTTTAGGCTACTTAGCCTCAACATAACATAATTATTTTTAAAAAAATCATAATAAGAACAAAAATTATAAATGTATCCTAGATAAACTTCTCAATATATGCTATCATAAGTTGTTAATTTTCTATTTCAACTACAATTAAGAACTTTTTAGAATAATTGTCATTATAATTCAATAGTCCTTTCAGCCTTAGCGATCTTCGCCCCACTTTTAGAAATATAGAAGCCATCACTAAGTTAGTTGGTTGAATCCTTTTAACATTACCCGCTCTACCATTTTAACATATAGGTCCCTTGAGGTAACTGTCTAATCTCTATTAATAATGGTTAGAGTGATAGATCATAAAGGCAATATACTCTCATATGTACTATTTTATGGTTAAATTAACATAATTAGTTAACTTTTTAGCCCAAAAATTGGGAAGAAGGCGGAACATGATCTAAGAATCATAAGACTTACTCAGAGTTAGAAGCAATTATTTCCATTTATGATCACAATAGATGATAAGTACTATCATAACAACACATAACTTTAAACGTGTGATTCTAGATACGATCGCAAAAAATCTGAGATCTCAAAATCATCACCATATTTTTTGAAGTTTGAAGAAATAATGGAGCCTCTACAATTTCACCCTTGAGTACTTTATAACCCTGCCAGTAAGCCTCAAACCAGTTATAGTAGGTTTCCGCTGGAGGGTCTGAGTGTTTGATTATCTAAGTAGAAGAGGAATTGGAGTGAGAATAGATACTCCATGAAGACTTTGCGGTAAGAAATGAAAAATCAAAGTAAAAGAGATATTTGCATCACAGAGAATAAGAGGAATTACAAAATTCAACAATCATCTAGTGGTGGAAGCAATTATGAAAGTTCTAGGTGAGGAATTTCTCTGTAATTTAGATAGAACTAGGGTCAATTCAGATATTTTGCCCATGTTTCTTGCCCTGGTCATGTTCTTTGAGAGAGATAAGAAATTAGCAAAAGATATTTGCTTGGCTATTTTCAAGAAAGAAATTTTGGGTAACATAGATATTATTCTTGATAATATCGATGATTCCCTCATGGTTCCTAAGGCTAGGAACTATGGTAAATCCAATGGAGGTAGCTCTATTTTTCCAAAATAGCCTATCATATGGGTTGAAAGATGGGTGACACTGGAAGCTTCTATGCAGAGGAGTTGCAACATAAACTTTTTGGCCGGGCTCTTTCAGGTAAAGAAACAAGATAGCCTGAAATGGTTTATGGATTACATAAAGGCGGAAGGAATTGAAGGCTTTGAAGATTATATGAAGGAGGGTGATACCATTCCACTGATCCTCATTCCAGACTCTACGAGCGAAGATGAAGAAGAGCCTTTTGCGGGACATCCTTATTCAGAAGTCGGTCCTTCTTCTTATGGTGGTCTTCCATCCCATGTCAAGGATTTCAAAATGACCAATGATGTTAAAATTGTATTGAGGTAGAAGGAAGCATTAAGTTAGATCTATATAGTAGTAGTACATAGTTGATACTAAATCTATAGTTGTTATATAGCTCAGCTATATTTTTTTGGTATGCTCTGTCCAAAAATGACTACTAATGGTTATGCATTTTTTGTTGAAAACTGAACTTGTTTAATCTAAAACGGTTTTAATACTATAAGAAGCTACTTATATAATCATTGTTATCAGTAAGATAGATGTTTTATTATTTGATTTTAATAGAATTTCTGTGAGTTTGTTTATATAAAAGGTATAAGGAATTTGATATTAGAATCTGTTGAAGTAACCAGTGTCACGCATTATCATATGGATGTAAAGAAAATTATAACCAATCGATTGAACAAGTTAGAAAAGATAAGATTTCTTCAGAAACTTTTGTAGCGAAATAAGGATAAATATCTTTATAGTCAATAACTCCTTAATTATACATTTCATTAGTAGATCACATCCAGGGTAACTTTCAATTTTAGGCATATAGTCTATTAAATAGAAACAATTACAATCATTAAAGAAGCACTAAATTAGACATTGAACCTCAGGGTTGTTTCCTTCCTAGTATATTACATATTTTCTCTTTCTTTTGCAGACTTTCATTTATCTCATTATTTGTTATTTTGTATGCTTAAATAATTATATAAATTCATAAATGATAATCAGTGACTTTGTCATTGATAGTTTATTAATATTGGCATTTTTGTATTTTATATATATATATATATATATATATATATATATATATATATATATATATATATATATATATATATATATATATATATATATATATATATATATATATATATATATATATATATATATATATATATATATATATATATATATATATATATATAGGTAAAAGCACAATTGAGTGTCACCTTTTAGGCTAACTCAAACCACTCGGCCCAGTTAGACCTGACCGAGTCTAACACGACTGAGTATACGTACACACCATGCGGCACTGGCATGTACATGGCCCAGTAGACTGGACCGAGTGGTACTCGACCGAGTCTACATGATATTTTAAATATCAAAAAACATCCCAAGCCCCTCATTTGCACATTATTTGGCTACTCGCGGGGGGTGACCCCTAAGGGTACTTGGCCTAGTAGGAATCGGCTGAGTCTTACTGGGCCGAATTAGACTCGGTCGAGTCTGCCTAGGTGGCATGCCATGTTGGTAGCCAAACCTCCAAAAATACAAAAAACCCAAAAGTTTGCACTTATGCTATTCCTTTCTCTGCTCAAAATAGAAAATGTCAAACAAATAAAAGTACCCTTTTCTAGATCTCGGAACTACGATTCTGGACATATAAATTTTATATTGTTTCAACTACAAAATGTTAAACAAATTTGCTAAAAACTACATGTAGGTATATTAAACTTTGAGAAGACGTTGATTCGAAAAATATAGAAAAATGCTAAATGAATTCAATTTTTTTTAAAAATCATATACAACACTAGAGAAGGGAGTCTTCTTTAAAAATATGTAATTTATTTGGTTTTTGGTATAATTTTGATAGGGGAAAAGTGGCGGGAGACAAAAAAACTATTGATTTCAGGTAAGTTCGACTTTGAATACTTATAACAGGCAAACTATAGATCGAAAACACTCTTTTTTTTTTGCACTAGATATACATGTCATCTAAAACATATTCTAAAATTGGAGGAAAAAATAATGCTTACTTATAATGATTTGATGGGAAGTAAACTCCCCGATTTGCTGTATTTTTCAGGATATGAAAAATAAACTTAAAAAATTAAAAAAAAAACATATTTATTTTTGTTCAAATTAATTTCTAAAAATTATAGGCATAAAATTCATCTTATTTCACACATTTCATCAGTTTACATCATCTTCAAATTCTCAACACAAATGTGACTTTTATGCCTTTGAAATTTTTCAGTTATGGTGTTGTTAGCCTTTTCCTTTGTAAAAGGGTGAAAACTTATTGTGCTTTTACCCATATATATATATATAAAATATAAATTGATCATTTTATCTTATGTACATATAAATTTAGATTTTATATATTAATTATCCTTCTAGTAGGGTATAGTAAATTTGTTCTTTCCTTAATTAATATTTTAGATTATATTTGTTTTAGATTCTTTAATTTGCTAAAGTAGTGGCAACTATTAAAATGATTGTTTCATCTTTAGACTTCAACTCTTCCTAGCCATTTCTAATTTCATATCCCTTCCATTAACTTTACCCCTTTATTTCTTCTTGTATATCAGTAACAACAGTCCAAGAGTTAGGTAGATGATCAGACAGAATAGGAAAAGGCATTTGGGAGTATTATATAATAGATTTCCCCCATCCTTCTTCAGGGCTTCCCGATGAACTCTTCTCTTCTTCTCCTGGAATCTGACAACCCCCATCAAGTTGAAAGGTTATGAGCCTCAGGTTGCCTACAATGGCATAATTATTGTTAACAGGCTTAAATCTGTTGTGCTCAGCACCCACGCTCTCACCCTTAGGGCTGTCTTTAGGATATTGGGGACTGAATTCATCAATAATGAGGATCACTACTAAGTAAACTATGATGCTCTAGTAATGTTCATTGCCTCAGCCATTCAGGTAGATCCAAGAAAAATAGATATTGGAAGGCTCTAAAATGCATCTTCAAGTGCAAATATCTAGGAGGTCTAGATCTAGTTATCCATAATATTAGGGGAGATCTAACCATCACAAGACCAAGATTCTATAACATTGCTATGATCAATGGAAAACCAATCCCTGCATCCCCTATCCTGAATACTGAGGACCTAGCAACATTATTATCAAGAGGCCCCATAATCAGAAGGAATTTGGACTTTCTATTTTATTATTTTCATGTAAGGGCCCCAGAGGATGGAGACTAGTTCTACACGTACTAGCACGGAGATGATGTTGGGAATATAGACAAGGAAGGCTTCAGTGATTCAAAGGATGAAGAAGAAGTAGCAAAAATGATAGAAAACATTGGTATTATTAAAAAAGGAAGAAAAACAAAGCATCTCCAAAAAACTCCAGAGATATGGATGCAACATCATAATTTAATGCTTGATCACCCAGCTAGGGAATGAAGGAAATTTATCTCTTCACTACCTTGCAATTATCTGATCAAAAGAGTCACTATTTACTTACATGTAGCTTTAATTTGTGACACTTCAGTAAGAGATCAATAATATATGCATATTTAATTGTCTGACTTGTGATGAATTAGATATTAAGGCATCAATAGTAAGCTATTCATAGATTAAGTTTATAACTGGAGTAACATGGAAAGAGGATCCACTTCGAAAGAATAAGGATTATCTAACTCCATAGTCAAATAAGAAGGATGTAAGAGTTAATGCAAACATGTATGTTGGTTCTTAGGCCTTAGCTTAGGAGGATTACATAAATAGGACATCATATGAGAAGGATTAAATTATGATAATTTAGATGGTTTATGGATTGGAACATTAATAAGTTACACATAACTTATACATATACATAAATTATCACATTAGTAGAGGGCTAAACACGTTGGAATAAGGGATGTAGACATCTATAAAAATACAATTTGAAGAGGTGGGATATTGGTTGTGGATTGTTACTCATCAGAATATTGGTTCTTCAAAGCTAAATATTTTGAAGAAATGATAAGCGGAGACCATTCATGGGCTGTGAAAGATCAACATACATTCGAAGGGAGGAAGTATATTAATTACAGTCCTTGAAAATGGGAGACTAAAATGATTATAAGTTTCTAGGGTATTTCTTTAATTTTTATTAAAAATGAATGTTCATTAGCCCTTAAAAGGAAACAAAGATGGCTATGGTATCTAAAACATCCAAACTAACAATCTTATTAATGCAAGACATAAGGAGTGCAACCAAGGTATCCTTTGAGTAGCCTTTATTGATGGATAGTGGATAGGATCAGGTTTTTTTCCCCTTTAAAGGTTAATTTATTAAATAGATATGTCACTAACTTATGTATAAGTACTGTCCATAATTTCTATGAAGAATCCTTTTGTAGGAATTGAGAAGGAAGCTATAAGAACCTCCATTAAAAAATGATGAGCTGGAATTTGGAAGGCAAAGAAGTGTGAAAATTTATATATAGCAAGGTCATGTATCTAGTAGTCTTAGGAACAGCAGGGAATGTCTTCTATGGCAGGTTTTATGACTTATATTTTTTATGACTTTGTAAATAGGGGTATGCCCCTATCTTTACAACTTTGTAATAAAGTATAATCTCTTACTGAATAAACTGGACATAAGTCTTAGGCTAGACCGAAGGTTTTCTTTTCCATTCTTTCCTACCAGTGCCTGCACTAAATGGAGAATCATGTAACAATTTTATAAGCTAATAAAAATTCCTCTAGCTTCGGCCTTTTACTGATAAAAACAACAACAAAAGAAAGCTATACTATTTACATGTAGCGATAATCTATATACATAAATTATATTTTTAGAAAAAAAAGATAAAAATAAAAACAAAATTAAAAGAAATTAATAAAAAAAATTATTATTGAGAATTACATGCAACGATGTTTTATAATTAGAATTTTTATTTTTAGATTAAAATTTAAAAAAAAAAATTATACACAAGAATTCTTTTAGGAAAATAAAAATAAGAATAATAATGATATATAATTAAATATCATTTGATGATAATTTAATATTGATGTGTTTATTATTGGATTTTTTGGTTGTTGTGTTTGATTGTTGGTATGGGTAGCATTAAGTTGACGTTTAGGAATTGTTATTAGAGGTTTAAGGTTTACCTTTTTATTGTGGCATAGATATTTACAATGTTTGTAATGTGATAATAGTTTCGATCTTTTTACCCAACCTTTTCTTCATTTTAAATTCATTAGTTTGTGAACTCTTCGAAAGAGTATGTTTTTATGATGCTATGGTTTGAGGACTACTATGGATTTTATGATGTTTGGTTTGAAGACCCATGTGTGCTCTTGTTGGCATCTATGAAACCAATATTTGATCATTATACTTCAATGAGATTTATGATATTTATTTGAGTCTTATGAGATCAGAGTAGGTTATCTAGGTGTTATCTAGGTGTTGAGTCTGAGTAGATTAGATGAGGCATAGTTGGTGGGCTTATCTATATGAGAGGTTACTAATATTGCATAGAGTCACTAGGGGGTGGAGTTCAAAGAGACTACCAGGGTAACTCTAGAGTTGACTCATGTGATAACACTTTCCTTTATGCATCTTAGGTTTCTTACATGTGTATTTTGCCTCTAGGATTACTATGTTTAGCTTTACATTTTGAGTTGTATATCTTGAGATAGAGAGTCTTCAAGATCCTTTTCTTAGGTGTTTTATTCTAATTGGATTTTGGTGTTTGTTATCTAAGTGGGGTCTAATGTTATCTCCTCAACACGGTGGGAGTGAAATTTTTGGTTCCATGTGGTCGGGTGATGGTGATTCTATTACAATTGAGATTGTGACATTTGTCATGGTTGTGGATGATCATTGTTGTTGTTATCTTTTTGTTCTTGTTGGAGACTTTATCTTATCTTTCATATATTGTACTTATATTTTGTTTCTTATTTTATTATTACATACCCTACGACTTGTGTAGTGGATGTTGGTTATTATGTTTACCTTGTGATATTAGTTGTATCTACATTTTCATTTATGAGATGATGTACTTGTTATTCCTTTGCATTATGTGGAGATTGTATATTATTTGTTGTATTTAGTAGATTAATTAACTTATGTAATTCTACATCATGGGACCTTTGAGATTGGTAATATATAAATGAGTTACATTTGAAAGTATGTATTGTCTTATGCGATATTGCTTCCATATTGTTATTCATTATTATTTGTAAATTTTTAAGAAAAAAAATTATTCTGTAAACTTAGTAACACATTTTAGGTTAATTTCTCTTGAGTTCCCTAGCGAGACATTACATACATATTTTAGTGTCATTCAAAGGATTATGGGGGATTTTACATTTTGTTGATGCAACATATCTACTTGGACAATGAAAAATTTAGTGGCAATTATTCGCCATTTGGAGGATGTCACATGTCGACAACTTGGGATTTGGTGAATATATTGCACATATTGGATTGACCCTATCGCCCAAAATTTATTAATATTGGGTCCAATGCCCAAGCCCATCACCCATCGGTTTATTTAATTTTCTTCATTTCTTTCACATTATTGCCAATGGAATATAATTTTTGGACACGTCAAACTTTAAACATTCGCTTATAATTTCAAAGCAGCCCTAAATGGACAGTCAGATTCACCAATATTTTTATACATATATATTTATAGGTGGCCCCAAATTCGTCTAGTATTTTGTGGACGTGTCTCTCAAACCGATGGATTTTTGCCAACTTTATTAATCATACCAATGTATTGGATGACCCATAATCACCTCATAAATAACACAAGACGTGTTATAATTACGCGGACTTCGCCAAATATTTGTATACCTAATACCTCATGTGCTAAATTTTCAAAAAAATGATTAGTATAAATATATTCATAGATTAGTGCTATTGTACACAATTTGATTTGGTTCAATTTGATCGATAGCGAAGTTTAGACTATTGAGTGCAATGGCGAGTCACGACTACAATTGAATTTGAGGCAAAGGTAAGTGATTATTATTCAACGACTATGTAATTTTGAGTTCATTCTTATTTAGTGGGGACCAGTTAGTGAACAGTGTTGACCAGAGAGACCTTAGACATGATTTTAGGGCCAATGAATCATATTTATATATATTATAGTTCTATTGTCATTTCTTCAACAAGTAAACATTTTTTTTGCACTGGTAGGCTGGTAGCCCTTATTTCATTGAAAAATTGAGATGTCGAACAAGAATAAGGGTAAGGCTCCCGCATATGGGGAAAGCCAACAGAGGCCAAGAAAACACAAAACCTTATCATCGTACTTTGGTCATGGTGTTGGAAATGTTTCTGGCAAAAATCAGGAAGCTACTTCATCATAAGAAGATTTTCAAGATTCACAACCTGAACCTACACACCATATTGAAGAAATCAGTGAACCTGATATCTCAGATCACGATGAACTTGAAGAATATTTTTAGTTAAATACCCAGAGTAGCCATAATGATATAATCAACTTGGATGAGACTGTGAATGTCAGAGAAGATGATGGTGCGGGGAAGAAGAAAAGAAAATACAATTTAATGAATGATAGAGAATCGAAAAAAGATCAGATGTGGGATCTATCAAGGAATTTTTAAGTAGAATGGGTGTCAAAGTATCCATTCATTAAACCAGTGGACAATCCAATTGAAGGTGAGCCTCTGGTAGAATGCAGATGTAAGATTTGCACCAAGACAAATAAAAAAGAAAAGAGGTTGCAGCTAAAAATTGACACCATAGAGAAGCATATGGGTAAAGTTTATGAAAAGAAAACCATAGATGGAGTTCAAAAATTAGTGATAAGATGGAAAACAAAGGAGGAATCTCAACATGTTAGGAATGCAAAATTATTTGAATTTTAGCAGAATATAAAGTCGAAGCCTGGTGAAGTTAAAGGCTCTATTGAAGCTTGTTTTGGGAAAGAATTGGAAGTAGAACTAATGGGAAAAGTTGTTCAGTTAGGTTTTGTCTTTAATATTTTGAGAACAGGGCGTCCTATGACAGACTACCCATCATTGAGTGCTTTATTTCACTTTTTGAAATCTTGTAACTATCCTAATAGTCACTAGTTAGTAAACAATGGATGGGAATGGGCAAGTTGTCTTGCCAAGGTTGAAAAAGAGGATCTAAAGGAAAAAATTAAAGAGTCAAATTTTATTGCATTGTCTTTAGATGAGGTTACACCAATAGATAATACTTCCTAGGTATGCATGCATGTTTATACTGTACACAATTTTGTCCGCGAACCTCATCTACTAACTATTGCTAAAATGAAGGATAATGCGACAACAAAAAATTTATTTGAACTAGTAAAGAGTTCTCTAATTGAATATGGAGGTATAAATGACATGACGATTGCCAAAAAGTTAGTGTGTGTTGGAGTGGATGGAGCTTTAGTAATGCAAGGCCATAGAGGCGGTCTTTGTACAAAGATACAATCTTCTTGTGCACCCTACGTTACTCCCATTCACTGCATGGCCCACAGAATGAATCTAGCTTTTGGAGTTGTTAGCGAGCATGCTCCAGTATAAAAATTAAAATTTTAATCAAAGAGCTCTACCAATACTTTTGTCAAAGTCTAAAATGATTGAGGGAATTTCAACACTTTTCCAAAGGACTAACTGACGGGAACAAGCTTCTTAAGGATAATGATACCAGATGGATCTCTTTGGATGGACTAGCACATCAAGTTTTTTCAGAATATCAATCTTTGCTTGGTCTAATTAACTCAAGTCATGATGAAGTAGGACTACCAAAATTTCCTGCGCTGCTGCAAATGTTAAGTAATGTAGAGACACTCTTAACAATAGAAGTTCTTCTCCCCATGCTTGAGGAAATAAGAAATATAATGAAAAAGGCCAAGCAAAGAGCTATGTAAATTGTCGAATATTCTACACTGTGTAAATTGACATGCATGACGCTCAATAATCTCTATCGATCATGTGATGATGTAAAATTTTCTAGCTGGTTGAAAATCACAGATTTGGATAATCCTGATAACTTTTTAAAGATCGGTGCAAATCGGGAGTATATCATCTTAAAATGGAAGCACTTCCATGTTAAGAGCATTTAGCCCTCTGAGTAAGTGGTTTGGGGTCATGTCGAGAGCCTTGATTGGGTCTTTGCATGGATCTAGTTGTTTCCCTCTGTTCTGCTTCTCTCTCCCTATGTCCAACCTCATTTCTGGCAACTTCCTTTGAGAATTTGAAGATCTTGACTTTCTAGGTCAAGGATGACCTAGTCCCTAACCTAGGTCAGGGATGACCTCGACCCTGACCTAGGGTAGAGACTACCTCATCCTTGACCCCAAGTCCAATTTTCAAATTCTGGAAGTTTTGGGATGTTGGATTTCAGAAGGTTTTATTTTCCCGCTTTTGGGTCGGCTATTTCTGGTTTCAGAATGGTAAACCCTTAAATTTAATTTAATCTAGGTCCATTTCTAGGGTTTAAGGTTAATTTGGATTTAATTTTCCAATGTTGGCCTCTCTAGAAGTTTGTGCCCTAGATCACTATAAAAGGAAGCCTTCCTCTCTCATTTTCACCATCCACTTTCATGATCAAGGCATCAAGTTTTGCAATTCGTCCATTATCAAGCCATCATCTCCAAGCATTCAATTTCCCCATTGAAGATCAAGGATTCAAGCATTCAAGCCTTTGAAGGGATTTGGTTCAAGCATTCAAGATTCATCATTCAAACCCTAGATCTAGCCATCATGGTGGTGTGATCTTTCTTCAAGATCCTTTGTTCATCTTCAAGATTCATTCATTCTCCTTTCAAGGTGGATTCCAAGCATACAATCATGGAGGTTTTAGATTTACATTTATGGTTTTGATTTACATTTTTGAGTCCAAGCTTTCATATCGATATACTTGTTTACATTTCAAATACAATTGCATATCTATTGAATATCATAGCTTCGTTGTTAGATCTACTTCTACTACTTGCTATCATTCTCCATTTCAATTTCATTATTAAGGTTGATTCCAAACTAGGGTTTGACCAAGGCAAACCCCTCATCCAAACAATAAAACCAATTTTCTTGCAGGTACAAGTACATGACAGAGAATTTAAGTACAGATCTGGATACCCTTTTCGGAAAACTTCTGGGATCCGTGAACAAATTTTCCATCAGAGCTATTTTGGGTCAGGGATGACCTTTAATGAGGGGTAGGATCTTTCCCTGGGGTAAGACCTTGCCCCACTATCTGGGTCAAGGATGACCTATTTCTAGAAAGACAAAAAAATTCTGGGTTTTCTCTGTCAGAACATTTGCAGTCCGGAATAGGTTGCAGAATTTTGTGAAACTGTGCATAGACATTAGAAAAAGTGATTTCTTCATCAACATTCTTTCAAGATAAGTATTTCTATTTTATTCGGTTTATATGTCCACAACATTTTCCATCACTCATCATACCACTATATACTATTATCCCATCCATAGAGGTGGATCCATTTCACCTCTATTTAGGGAGTTATGTGTAGAAGTTTGCGGAGTCGAGATACCAATGCACTACTTGTCAGGTTCGAGTCTGAGGAACTAGGAAAGAATCCCAGGAAGCGACAATCAAGTTTTAAAAGGGAAGACTTTACTAAGATTGTTGAGTCTGTAACTGCTTCTGTGAAGCACATTGCCTATGATCTTTCCTCACATATTAGAGAAATATTCCCTCCAGTCAAACTACTTGAATCCTTGGCTATTGTGTTTCCTCGATATTGGAGTATGAATAATTTGAAATATTTTTGAACTAGGCTACTAACTTTGATAGATCATTTTTGCAAAACCAAAGAGTTAAATGGAGTAAATCTAAATGGAATTTTAGATGAATCTCATTTGAGAGAGCAATCAAGTCATTTTTCACAGAAAATGAGGGATCAATATAATATTGTGTGGAACCCCTACGAAGATGGATCGATAACAAGGATTTGGAAAAATCTAGCTGAGAGTGAAATGTTGATTGATTCAATATCATAATTTTTCAAGCTTGTTGATTTATGTGATTTGACCATGATATTGAGGTCGGTGGAGGATGGGAGAGTTTTTAGTGCTTTGGGATTCCTAAATTCAAAGCTAAGAAACAAACTAGATAAGAATTTGGAAAATTGCTTGAGGCTCTATACATCCAGGTATGAAGTCAATACATTTCCTTACGAAAGGGCACTGGAATTGTGGAGGAAGAAATGTCATAGAAGAGGGTTGGGAAATATTTAAAACCAAAGTGGGAATGCCATAGACAATGATGTCATTGACTCATGTACTGGTACTGGTACTACTAGCATTGAAAATCAGTTAAGCGGAGGTATGTAGAGTGAAGAAAACATATCGAAGAACCAAGGAAGCTATGAAGTTGATGGAAATGAATTTGATGATCCCGATAATGATCTGATGTGGCAACTTGAACCGTTGTAGAAGTAGCAACTTGCAGGTCCTAGGTATTTGATAAACATTTTCTTGTAGTCTACTGTCAGTTTCTGTATCTCATCATCAATCATGTATAATAGCATATTCCAATGTCAAAAATATGAATGTGGTTGATAATGTCATCAAGATTAAATTCTATAATTAATAATGGTTTTCATTTGCATTATTTAGCTCATATGGTATAATTCTTATAGATTTTCATTTTTGACAACATAGAAATTCATATGATACAATTCTTAGAAATAGAGATTATCATTAATTTAATTACAAATATGATACTGTGTAGCAATTCATTCATTAATAGTAGTAAGAACACAACTTTGTGATTTTATTTACAAAATTCAATGACTCAATACCCAATTTCAATTTCATTACACTTAGCCAATGACCCTTAATTCCCTTTTATAGAAACAAGGGAGCAACAACAACTTCAAGTCGATTTGCCTAATGTGAAGTCTCAAAATCAAAATCAGTAAGACAACTGCATTCCTACACCTGTACATTTCTGCATTTGACAGGATGATTTAATAAATTAGCAATAGAATCTGCTACATTGATTCTGTTCAAAAAACAAAGTTCAAACTTGTTACTTTAAATTCAATTCAAGGAATTAGAAAAAAATATAGAGATGATTGAAACTGAAAGTACTTTCACATACTATGATTGATGAGATGATTCTGCCAGTTTGTTTAGTATGCTCCATTCTGCGTCGGTTGGAAGGTCAATAGTTGTCAATTTATAGTAAATGACCTGCAACCTCATCAACAATCCATACTTGGAAGAGTGACTTGAAAGAAATGATCCTTCCAATACTGCATTCAAATTTGTCAATGGTTTGATGCACTTTGCAATACCTTCATGAGTTGTGTCCTGAGGAAGCTTGCCTAAATCAGACATCATTGTGTCCTCCAACTTTTTTTTGTAAGCTTGTCTTCCAACGAAATTCGTTGATGAGTTATTAGGACCAGGACTCGGTAAACCAAGAGTTATCATTTTGGTTGTTTTTTTATTCATCTTGGTGAGCTTTTTCCTAAATAAGGCCAGAATTCCCTCTCCTTCTATTAGTTTCTGACATTTTTGAAAGACAGAGTCTGCCTTTATTGATGCACAAATGCGGTCATGAATTCCCTTGCTTGCCAAATGTCTGTCATTGGTTGTGTTGATTTTTTGCAAAATCTGCTTTGCAGTATTCTGTCTCTGACAAATTTTTTTGTTCTTCTCAATGTGCTCTTTGGGCTTCCCAAAAACATCTCTAAGACTTTCATTCAATTCAAACCAATCACACAACCTATCAGCAGTCACCTTTATTTTCCCCCAAAAGTCTTTTTTTATTTGCTTGACTGTATTATTTACTTAGTCATTCAAGCTATTTTCGTAAGTTTTGATTGTATTATTTTCCTTCTTTAGCTCTTCTCTCATTTCTAAAAATTGGTGTTCACTATGTTTTTTTATTTTCTTTGCTTTCTCTTCCCACTATTTTGTTTTTACCCTCTCATTCTCCAATTCTTTATTTAAGTTAATGTTTGCCTCTTCCACATTCTCCATGCTTTTGTATAAACTTGATGAAGAGACTTTTTCATCCTCAATTTTTGTATTGCTCTCTTCCAATTTTTCACTCAGAATTTTCAGTTTTGCATCCATATGTTCTTGTTGTCCAATTGCTTCTTTAGAGGATGAATTTTTTTATCCTTTTCTCTAATTATTTGCACCTATTATTTTCTTCTTTTTCCTTTGCATTTTCATTTTCCAGGTTTGTCTTTAACTTATCTATTGTGCCTTGAAGCTCTCTCTCTCTCTCTCTCTCCAACTTCATCACTGAACTGTCGACCACTTGGTTGGTTATTTTTGACACTTTTTTCTTGTCCACATTTTAAATTTTGGATAAATCCATTTGGAGGGTGCTAACTTGAAATTCAAATGGATCTAACTGACTCTTTAGTGGATTGTTATCTCTAGCTGGGGGGCATAACAACCATGAACTCCATCATTTCTTTCTTTGGGTCATATGTGGGAAATAACCTATTCGATGCAGGTTTTGCATCATGAGTTGTAGCAATTGCATCCCTCTTCAATATCTTTGTATTTTGCCTATTCCTATTTTTTTATTGTTCAAAGTTAGTTACAAAATCATTGTAACAAAAATCAAGGTTTTCTGACACAATTGAATGTTTGAAAGGTGAAATAGCACTTGTAGTGATGTACGAGCTTCCACCTATGTTGCATGTGGTTCTCATAATTCCACCATGAGGATTAGAAACACCCTGACCCATTACAAGTGGATCTTTTGGACTATTCTGGGGGTTTTGTCCTGAAGGTGTGGCAATCGTTGGACTCACAGTCACCATTGCCAGTGTTGTACTTGTCATAACCTTTTTCTTCTTTACACTACCTTGATCTGTAGGATCCACTGATCCTATGTCCACTTATAATGTCCTTTTTGGTCCACTAGTACTACCCATGATATCCACACCAGTGGGAGTGGCACTGGATTTGAAGCTGGAACAAATGAAAGTGCAAGGGTATGAGACTAAGTAGTTTTTTTTTTTGATGAATTTGATGATTCAACTCCAAGGATGGGTTTCTCTCCATATTTTGGTGGAACTAGTGGGAGAAATGGATACCAAGGCCCTTGTCCTCCAAGACCCAGACCATCCCAACCTGGAAAGCCCATTTTTTCTACAATGTTGTCCCCTTTGGTATATGTTTCTTTTTTGGACACATCAACTCCACTACTAATTGAATATACATTAGTGGATGTGGGATTCACAAAATCTTTCTCATACTCATTATCTGGACCATCATCATCGCTGTGATATGCTTCAGCTGGATGCTCTTTATTCCACAATTCGCTAAATATTTTATCCTCTTCCACATCATAAAGATCTATAAAGGTCTTTGGCTCACCGAGATTCTTCCTCATTTCCCAAAAATAGAAATTTTGGTTTGAGTCCAATTACCATTTTTACATTCATCCACTAGGTCTTTTGGAATAGATTTTCTAGATGGTTGAGTAGCTTTTTGGTAGAAATTGTGCGGTGTCCCGGGCTTCACTTTTCCTTTCTGTTTGTGCAATGCCATAATTTGTGATGATAATTACAGTATTGAAATATTATTTTTAGTGGTGTATTTCTCCATCTCTTTTTTGACCTCGTCCCAGGACTTCATGTTTTTAAATTTTTCTATCAATGGCATACTCTCATGTTGACACTTGATTTTAGAGTTCCCGTTCTCACTAAGATTTTTTCCAATTATGTTGAGTGGAGCATACTGCTAGTGACTGACAACATCAAAGCAAAAAATTGAAAAAAAAGCATGTGCCACTTTGAATCCTCTTCTCTCAAATGTGAACCCTCCAAATCAGAAAGGCAAGGAAATATCATTTTCTTTTGCTAACTATTAAAGAGTACATATGTGCTCTACATCTTCCGTACATATTCCAATGCAAATACCCTCTCTATCACATGTATTGGAGGTTTGTAGGGTTCTACCACTGAACCATAAAACCTTAACATAGTGTACTCTTCCATGAAGTACCAGTCAACCAATTGTATTTGACTTTCGAGTTGAATGCAATCTCTACAAGAAACAGGTAATCTAGGCATTGGAGTGCCTATAATTTTATGCTACATTGGTTCCAAAAAGAAGTCTAAAATTTTTTTGTAGTTCCTTTTCTTATCAATCATCATTATCTTAGGTGTCCATTCATATATTGGATCTTGGACTTGATTGCAAAGCTTATTTTTCTGAAATATTGCACGATTCTTTGCTAAGAGAAGATAGCACAAATAGGTTGTGAATCTAAATGTTTTTGTGAACTTCTTTTAATCATTAATAATTTTTCTTGCATGCAATGAACAATGTGCTCAATAAAACTATATTTTACTGGTTCATTTTCACAATGAATATGAAAAAGCATTTCAAGAATGCTGGCACCCACTTCTTTATTAGTATCCAATCCCAAACAAAATGCTAGCAAGGAAATACTATCCTGAACCCATTGCACAAAAATATCATAATCATAAGGAGGCTTATGATCTGGATTCAGACTAGAATCGCTTGTTATTCCTTTGACATACAAATCTTTCTATGTTGCATCTATTTTTTTATAATCCTCTTCCAGCTTTCCTAGGTCAATGTGCATCTTTGAGTTTTGTTGTTCAAACCCTAGGTCTAACAGACTAGCAAATTCACTCTCGGTTATGGACAAAATTTCTTCTTGAGTATTTTTTTCACAATTGCTTTTCTATTTTCATCATAATTTTCATTGTAAACCATGACAATTTTTGGGCAAGGGAATACTGAGGTAACGCCATATGTGTCAACCCAGCAACCCACGGTGCAATTTTAGTTGTTGTTGCCTTTACCATGTTGTTAAATGGATAAAATTTTAAATTCTTCTTTGGATCATTCCACTTATTTTCAAGTGCAAATCTAATATCCATTATTCCCTTATTTCCATGGATAACAGGATCATAAATATCATGAAATTCATTAGTGAAACCTGGTGTTTTAACCAAATTATGGAACTCTGTTATCTGACTTGGCCTTTTACTCGTAAACTTGGTATTTGTTTTGCCCATTGTGTTAAGTTGGTAACTAGTATCACTATTTACTCGTAGGAAAATTCAAATAATTATACACAGCTACAATTTACAGGGGTGATTCAAAATTAAACCCTAATAGGCTAATTCATTTTCTACAATATAAACAGTAAATTTGTAAACCACGAGATTTTAAATTTTTTAAAATGCAGGACATAGGTGTTCAGGATTTTAGTAGTTACGCGTAACTTCAATTTGCGCAGACTATGAGTGGGCAGAGAGCTGAGAGACTCGATTGCATTCCTCATACCTCAATCCTCAACCTAGAAGTCGTAATCCCTTTCTAAATCTTCAATACTAGTTAGAACTGAAAAAATTAGATTGAAAACCTAAAGGGAAAAAAATGTACAATCTACAGTCGCCAGTCTTGTCACTTTTATTGCTTCCTTATGAAGACAAATATCTGATGTCAATAGGACACGTGTCCCTTAATCATTTGAAACTACAACTTTAGTTAGACACCCAAAATTATAACATTTATTAAATAATCCATTTTGTAGTTTACTCCAATTTAGATTTTAATTATACTTAGTTGAGGTTTAATTCATGACATGTGCCTTGTTTATGTGGGACATTTGCAAATAGAGGTGATCGTTCCCCAAATAGGCCCAAAATACACCTTCGATCGTTGATTTATGCTCATCGAACTATCATTATTAGTCACTATCAGGTGTCGTAGGTCCTATTAATTTTTGCCTTGTTAGTAATAGTATTCACCTAGTCACCTTACAAGTCACACATCATCATTGAATGACACTGAACATGTGAGTGGACAAGCATCATGATTCTGGAATGGGTTTGCAAAAATGGGTTTTCTTTTCCCTTTTGGCTAGAAATACATCTTCGGTTGTTGATCTATAATCATCCAACGGCCATTGTTAGTCACTATCTGGTGTCGTGGCCCCATGGGTCCCATTAAATTTTTCCTTATTAGTACTTACTACTAGTAGTCACCTAGTCACCTCACAAGTCAGACGTCATCATTGAATGACATTGTCGGTTGACCGTGCGAGTGGACACGTGTCATGATTCTAGAATGGGTTTGCAAAAATGGGTTTGCTTTTCCCTTTCATCTCTAAATCCACCGTACATCGTCGATCTATGCTCATCCAACGGTAGTTGGCAACTTGGCATTCACTGTCATAAAATTTAAATACTAGCAATCACACCTTAGTGTGCAATGGGTACGACATAGTTATTTGCAACAAACATTGTTATTTTTTCCTTTTTAGATATTAATGGATAATAACATTTAAAGTTAAGTAATTAAATAGTAACATTGTTGAAGAGGTATATAGTATACTTAAAATGATAATTTTTATTGATTATAACTTTTACGTTTAAAAAAGAACAGTGTAAAGAAAAGTGTAAGTATTTTTTTAGAAGATGGATAAAGATAATTATAATCACATATAATTCTCATACCTTATAATTGGAAAACTATATATATTAATTTAAAGTGTTTCAAAAATAGGAATATAACATAATTAAATAAGAAGATTGTTAATATTCTAAAATAAAATTAATTTTTAAATAATTTATGAATTCCCTTAAACTCGGTTGAGGTCATAGAGTAAATTAGAACTAACCCAATGAGCAACATGGCTAATGTCAGTTGAGCCCCAAAAGCATAAATCGTCTATAAATAGCCCTCAATTATTTCTCTAACCTTATTAATTCATTTGTCCTTCAAAATTTTGTAAATCTTTCATATTAAATGCATGAGTGTCTGAAATTGGAAAAAATGTCATGACAGGTAACATTACCCAAATTTAATGTTGGTGATAATTGATAAGACATTTCTTGTATTAACTACAACTGTGATACATTATCAACTGTCCAGTGAACGACGTTCACACAACCTACTAGTACTAACCACTAGCCAGTTGTAAGACTTGATACGTGTAATACATTTAAAATGATGTAATTTTATATAGAAGTTCATACAACTTTGATTAATGGTTATCTTAATTTAGGAATTCTGATGGTAATCGAGAAGGTAATGACATTTTAAATATTCAAATTTAAAAATGGAAATACCATCGCTTCCTTATTTCTACTAAAACATTCTTACATGTCTAATACATAGATAAAGCAACTAATTACAATATTGCAATCACGAAGAAGTTTAAGAATCATTTTTTGTACCCATAAAATGCAAATTGAAATGAACTTGCAAAATTTTTATTATTTTTTTTCATAAAATTAGTAATTACATTGTCCAGTAAAAAGAAAAACCTACTAGATCATTGGTAGTGGACCAGTGCCAGTGGCCCAGTGGTATGATTGTATTAAAAAAACCAAAAAATATGGTATGACTCTATAAAAAAAACTAAAAAATGTGGTATGTTTGTATAAAAAAAAACCACTAGTGATTTTTCCCTCCGGCTCCATCTAAGTAGAATTCTCCAGAGAGGATTAATTGTGAGAATTCATCAAGCTAGTCATATTGCTCCACCTGGACAAGTCCACTCCATTGAGCAAAACCCACTTACGGATAAAATTCCTAGCAATCAACACCTATTTCCTATGGCGCTTCAACAACCCAGCATTCAGGCCCAATAGAAAAGGTTGCATGGCCACATTCTAGCCTGGAAGGATAAGCTTGGTTATTTCACTTGCCCAAGGAATCCCCACCCCTATTTCTGCAAACACGACAACATTAATGTTGTCCCCCTGGTATTCTTCTTTGAAAACCTTTCTTAGCAGCATCAGCATGTCCACCTTTTCTCCTCCGAGGTCAAGAAGAGATGTCAAAAAATGAGATGTAATGTTCTTGTTCACTCGGTGCCTATCTTCATTGTGCATAAACTCTTTGCCCAACACTATTTTAACAACCTCATTTATGAAAGGTCCACCCTCCCTACAAATTGATTCCAAGGTTTCATTTGAGAAGGATCCCAAAAAGGCCTTATGGGCCTCCTCAGATGTGCATCTAAGCCTAATAAGAGTGTCCATCTAAATCTTGATTCTTCAGAAACCTAGAAATCAAATTATTTTCAACTAATGACCTAAACTAGAGGCAACCACAACAATTTATCTAGCAAAGATGAATTGAGGAAGAAAGAATCTATATCATCTATAAATAGCCCTTGATCGATACTTAGCAATTAATTATTCTTTCTTTAATCATATTAAATCCATTGTCCTTAATCTTTCATATTTGCATGTAAATATTTCCCATAAATGCATGCATGTGAGAAATTTAAATCCATTGTCATTAATCTTTCATATTTTCCTATAAATATTTCCCATAAATGCATACATGTCAGAAATTGGTAATATCGTCTGTACGAATTTGGAATATGTGTGTGTTGAGTGGATGGCAATTAAAGAATGTCGCTTGTCACTGACAAGTTGTATTTATTCCTTACCAAGTTACGAGTTACCGTGCAAGTTGCAAAATCATCCACCCTCCACATGTGACGTTGTAATCAACGATCATGGTTATGGTGTAGGTTAAGGTTTGATACATGTGCTTATCGATACCAACATGTTGAGTCTGCAGACAAGTTGATGTAACCCTAATTTGATACATGTCGACATTTCAGTGACTTCTTGGAGAACTATGTTTCCTTCAAGAAATTGGGGCCGAAATTAAACTCCAGTCATTGATCTTGGATTATCAGACGGTCTCAAATAATACATTTAACATTATAAAATCTTGTCTGCATAAAATCCTAATATGCAATAAAATTGTGTCCCATCTTTTAAAAATTGCCAATAAAATATTTTTTTCTCATAATTAACAAATGATTAGCCAATAACATAAATAAATTTTTAAACGGTACATAAAATTTGCCATTACAATTATGTTTTGTCCCTTCAAAAGAAAATCATTTTCCTCATATATTATAATTTTTTTACTTCAAAAGAAAAAAAATTGTATATATTTTCCCGGACATGACTATAATTCGCTAGGAATTTATGGAATTTTCATTCGGCGGGAAAAAAATCACCAATACAAACTATGAAAAATCGTGGATTTGAAAAAAAAAAATCGCCTTCATTAAGAAAAATTCTCCCCTAAAATAATATACGATTCACCAAGATTTTACACTTTTTTCTAAGAGGAGGTTTCTTAAAGTTATCCCTGTACTTAGGTCAAGTCAAGATGAAAAATCATGTCATAAAGCTTGCTAGGTGAGGATGAAAAACTTCCTCTCAAATTTATTGTTTGTATCTCTCTGGGTTGCAAAATTGAATTAATTCTTACAATGTAATTGCGGGTCTTACATATCTTGTTGCCCAAACCATCATTTAGTTTTTAGCTATAGTCAAAATCAATAAGGTATTAATTGTGGGCTAGAAATCAAGCATCATACCCCCATGAAAAAGCTTAGTGACACCTACAATAGATCCAATATAAGTGTTTAGGGCCAGTTTTCATCTCAGAAAAGCCCTACAGCTATCCAATGAGGGGAAATATGGGACTATGAATTTAATCTGGTTGATTACAACAAGCATGGGGAGCCTACAATGCAAATCATATCAGATTGAAACTTGGAAAGAGATCTGGCTACAATACCAAATACTAGGAGTGTAGTGGAGGGTTGCAGAGAGCACACTTGGAGCGTATGCTACTGAGCCATTCGCTCTTTCTCTAAGTTATCTGTTGTACAATAGGCCACAAGGGTGAGTGAATTGAATTCTAAAACTTGGAGGTTCCCTACCTCGGGATCACAGACCATTTTGCAAAGGGATCTCACTATACTCAAGGCATATTGCCCTCATTTACCTAAACTTCTTGCATCTCTATTTATCTTAAGCTTCAGATCTCTTAAATTTTTTGAATAAATAGTTCATCGGACATTTTCTTGGTTGTGCTTCATTTGATAGTAACAAATGAATCACATTGATGAATATTTTTTTTGGGTATCAAATTGATACATAATTTTTGTGTTTGGTGTTGTGTTTATGCAAAATGTTAGTTTGATCTGCACACTAATGTGTACTATTTTTTTGAGGTTTGTTGTTTGTTTTGAAATTGTAGGGTTGTTACATTGCTATTAGAGTAAGTAGTCTTGTGAGCCTATTGGGTGAGTTTTGTGCATGCAGCTGACCCAAACAGACTGATGAGATTTGGAGGAGAGAAAGAAATTAGAAGTTGGGGGATAACAGTTAGGATCTGGGATTGGAGATAGAGGTAAGAAGATTATCAGAATGAATAATGGGCGACTTTTATGTAAGTGCCAAAAATAACACATATATTATAACAAATGGAAACACACTATGCGAAAACAACAAAAATACCCCTCTAGATGTTGCAAAACATAAATAATTTTAGAAATTCCATCAGATTTGCACATAATAATGAAGAAGAAGGAAATAATTCAAATCAGAATGGGTCTGAAAATTACATACATAACAACAAGGTTCTGATTGGATCAATACCTAGACCCACATAACGTACATTCTTGCCCTAGATTTGAGTTGACACAAAAAGTAGAAGAGATGAATCCAATAGAAATTATTTTAGTGCCTGTATATTCAAGAATTGATCTCAATGTTAGATGTCAAATCCCATTCATACAATTCCATGATACTAGAAATGGATCAAGAGAAATACAACCTATGCATAAATTTAAGAGACATTTATGGAAGAGAGTAAGTTGACTCTCCCAACTTTTGGTAGCTTGGAGAAGGACATTGCAGGGGCTTCAGTCTGAAAACTAGATACATATCTTTCGCTCAGCCCCATGCCAGAAGATGAAGTTATCAAGTTTTCCTTTCTTCATTTGGATTGTGCAATACATAAGTGGTGACATCTGTTTATTTCACAGACTCATAGATAGGTTTGGATGCAAGGATTCTCTGGGCCCATTTCAGATAGTTGATATTTGTAAGGCAACATGGTTCAATGGAAGATTATGCAGCAGTGTTTCAACAACTTCTAGTCATGGCACCTGATGTTACAGAGAGGAGACTTATGTTTTTGTTTATTGAGCGACTAGCAGAGACTTCGGGGCTTGGTTAGAAATTTTGAGCCTAAATCTTGGCAAGAGGCTATTCAATGGTTCTTGAATTTTGAAGATACCAAAACTAAGAACACTTCCTATTCCAAGGATTCACGATCAAGATAGCATAGGAGACCTTTCCATAAGAATTTTGTGTGGCCCAAGCCACTGTTGTGTAAACCAAGAAAGATTGAGGCATCTAGAACGAGCTTCAAAGGAAGAAGTTGTGTTTCACATATAGAGAACCATGGGAGCCAAGGGATAGATGCTTGGGAAAAGGAAAGGTACATTACATTTTGGTAAGATGATGATTCATAGGTGGAGGATGCTCGTGGTCGGGTAGTGCCTTTATTGTGTACAATAGTCCTTGAGTACAGAAGTGTCAAGACATCCACGTTTGGAGAAAATCTCATATTTGTAGGTGTCACTTGTAAAAAATTGGCTAAGATCTCTTTCTTAGAAAGAATGAAGAATGAAGATTGCTACTGTGGATTTTATTGCAATTTAGTATCACATATTCTTTCAAGATTCAAGCGATTGGAATCTCCATTCTAGTAGGATACCATCTTTAATATCTAATCAGGGGATGAATATTAATAACATAGACAACTATCAAATACTCATTTTCACTATTAGATTATAAGGGAGTTGACTAGGAACTGTATCATTGTGAACATCGTCACATAATCCAATTGGAGAAAACACTAAACAGAATGTGAATCCATCAATGACTCATTAGATGGATCAATTACTAAGATACTGAATTAGGAGGGGGAGTATTCGGTAAATATCCACAATAATATCTATGTATCAATTTGTATTTTATGTCAGGGGATCAATGCATTTGATTCCAACTATAGTTATTGAAGGGTTGAGGAAGCTAACTTCTGTGTGCATGTTGTTCAGCAACCTTAAGCACATATTCCAAAAAGTTATCATTTGTATCCTTGTTAATCTGTAAGTTCCAATTGTTTCAGTTGAGTGCCAATCATCTATGCTTTGTTATTTGAATTTGTGTGTGATCACAGAGTGAGTGTCCTCTATCCGAAAAGTTGAACTTGAACTCAAAGCATATCATTTACACATAAAATGTTAGATAAGATATCTTTGAAAAGGAAGAAAACTTTGGGTAAAATCAGTTGGAACATTACATTGTCTAAATTATTAATATTAGTCATTTAACATATCATCAACTTTATATTATCGATTATACGAGTTTATAGTGGTATCCATAATTCTAATTCATAACAATCATTACAAATCCAAGTTAATTGTCACTTAAATTCCACGATATCCTAATAGGGGACATTACAATAGTAGGCGTAGTTGAAAGGAAAATCACCAACCACCAGACAATAGATCCCACATGTCCAACAATCGGAAGCACTAATCAACTCAACTGAAGATCAGAAATATGAGGCAACAAGTAAATATAAACCTATGCCCTTCCTTCTAACTCTCATAGTAGGAGATAAGTTGTTGCACAGTTCTATGATTGATTTATGGTCTAGTACTATCATTATGCCAAACAAAATAGTTGAAGCTCTTAAAATAGAATATGAACCTTTGGACAGAGGGATCGTGCAATTAGATGGGAAAAGAGACCAAACTATAGGGTTGATTAAAGACCTCCCTCTAACCTTGCTTTCCTTCTCCAACATAACTATTCCCCAAGAGATTTTCATAATTGACATCCCTCTAGTTTTTTGCTTTTGTTTATCAAGATATTTTACAACATAGACAAGTGGGTACATGTCCCTTGATTGATCACATTTTCTCCTGAGATCTAAATATGGGTCAAAGTTTAAAGTATTGTGTGAACCCATGCACTCTGAATATGTTGCAGATGATGTTGTGATGACTTTTGAACCCACAAATACTTCTATCTCTAGATATGAGATGTATTGTGTTGAAATTCTATCTCTAGATATGAGATGTATTGTGTTGAAACTTGAGATGTTGGAGGAATTGAAAGTAACTAGAGATAAAGTGAAGAAGTTCTTCTAAATCAGTTCATAGAAAATTATCCTTTTGGGAATTATCGTACTTCTGGCTTAAGCACGTGTGTAATTTTTGGAAGAGAGGCCAATCCTGAAAGTTACCAATAATAAAGATGACGCAAGAAACATCAATAAAGGCCAATCATCTGATTTGTGGACAATGAATTTTGATGGCACGAGGTGCAGAGCTGGTTAAGTAGTTGGATTTTGCCTAGCTCCCCTAGATGGAGAACATTTTAAAAGAGATTTTTATTTCTAGTTTAGTTGCACAAATAATGAAGCAGAATATGAAGGATTAGTTTGAGGACTAGACCGAGAAGAATACATTGGAGTATAATAGTTAAAAGTGTTTGGAGATTCTGAGCTGGTCGTGAAGCAAGTGCACAACACTTCAATTGCCAAAAATCCTCATATGAGATCTTATCATTATTGAGGTTGGGAATTGATTGAAATCTTTGACACTTTTAATATTCAAGTCAATCCCTAAAAATAAAATATTGAAGTAGAGCAATTGGCCGCAATTGGGTCCTAGTTTGAGGCAGTATCAAACTTATTTGTCAACAAACACTCAGTTCGGGTGATTGTGAAACTAGCCATCCTAGACAATAATTAGGATTGACAAGTTTTTGAAAGTGATGATTGTTGATGTATGTAGCATCAGTCAGATAAATAAAAATGACTATATGATTATTATGAGAAATGATTTATTACACACACACACACACACATATATATAATAATTGATATTATTTTATATATTAATATGCATATATATAGTTGATCTATATTTATTCTTATAATAATTGTATAGTTAATTAATAAATTAGATTAATGAATAGACATGTTCCATGAAGGGACATGTCTCTTCTTGTCCTTGTCATGTATAAATAAAAAGAGATCGATGCATTTGGAAAACACATACAATCAAATAGTGCTATTATATTTGCAATGATCCTAAAAC
Organism: Chamaecyparis obtusa; assembly: GCA_027943335.1. Classification (NCBI taxonomy): domain Eukaryota; kingdom Viridiplantae; phylum Streptophyta; class Pinopsida; order Cupressales; family Cupressaceae; genus Chamaecyparis; species Chamaecyparis obtusa. The sequence goes on along the minus strand of BSBK01004624.1, from coordinate 1,743 downwards.
CTTAACATGGTATCAGAGCCAAGTTGCAAATGTAAGAGAGTAGTTTGTTGATGGTGAATGTGTGTCTGTCTTAGAAAATACAGTCTTAGTATGAGGACCATATCTCACAAATGAACTGCTGAATTTTGGATATGTTGGTGATAAACAAATTTAGAAAAATCTCACCGGCGCGATTGGAGAGAAAATGTCAAGTTCAAAAATTATGACTAACTGTGTATAGGTCTATGCAAAATCTATAAAAGAGTGAGGTTCCTTCTTTAAAATCCTAAACTGCTTGAAGGGAGATCCAATCAGATTTAAGGTTGTCATAGTGTATAGAACCTTTGGATATTCAATACAGGTCATGTAAAGAATTCTAGTAATGTTCGAGAACAACGAAATCATGTTGTGATATTGCACATGATATTTTCTATATGGGCTCACCTTACAGAATGAAATACTTGAAATTTATAAAAGATAAGTATTCCATGCTTTATTAACACATAATTTTTTAAGTTTGTAATTCATGTTATACTATTGGTTAGTAAGATCTTATATGCTTCTATCATTGGTATTTTCGGTCGGGATAGTTTAGTGAGCTATTTGTAATCTCTCTCTGACATACCTTCAGGATGGAAGCACAAGAAAATTACATTCAAGGGAGAAAGAACTTAATGTTTGCAAATGAATTGATGATTGAGACCAGATGTAGAGGGAGTCTGAAATTTTAAAAGACGAGAGGTTTATCCAAGAACTTGAGCTTTAGAGGGAGTAGATGGTTCAGTCAACTTGTGACAATCTTGATCATATTGATTGAGAGGGAGTTCACTATTGAAGGTGAAACACTTCTGAGGTAAACTTGATATAATTGATTATTATACTAATGAATCATGAATATTTTTTGGGGGCCTTGTGTAAATCATGAGGAAGTGACGACTTCCAAATGATTATCAATTGTATTTGTAAAAGTTATTGGAAGGTGACGATCTTACAATAACTTGACCTTCTATTGTGATAGACATCTTGTGATGGTTGAAACAAATCATAATAGATAGAAATTATGGATAGAATCGTCGATTGAGGTAATCCACATTAAAGTTTGAGAAGCCTGTGGATAGAATCGTCGATGGAGGCAATCCACCTAAGAGCTTGTGGATAGAATCACCGATGGAGGTAATCTACGTGAGAGCTTGTGGATAGAATTGTCGATGGTCGCAATCCACACAAGAGCTTGTGGATAAAATCACCGATGGAGGAAATCCACCTAAGAGCTTGTGGATAGAATCGTCAATGGAGGCAATCCACACAAGATCTTGTGGATAGAATCGCTGATGGAGGCAATCCACCTTAGAGCTTGTGGATGGAATCACTGATGGAGGCAATCCACCTGAGATCTTGTGGATAGAATCGTTGATGGAGGCAATCCACACGAGAGCTTGTGGATAGAATCACCAATGGAAGCAATCCACCTGAGAGCTTGTGAATAGAATCACCGATGGAGGCAATCCACATGAGATCTTGTGGATATAATCGTCGATGGAGGCAATCCATATGAGAGCTTGTGGATAGAATTGTCAATAGAGGCAATCCACATCTTGAGACTATGTTTCTATTGATTACATCATGAGGATGATGCTTCTATTGCTTACATCTTAGGTTTGATACTATCAGGTGTCATAAGTGTTGACATTGGATTGATTTAGCCTCCCTAGCTAAGAGGGAGTGTTGTTGTATGTAGCATCAGTCAGATAAATAAAACTGACT